>PVIR01003934.1:0-83732 GCA_004026965.1 Petromus typicus | reverse complement strand
GAGTGGAATGGAATGACCTACAATCAGTTAGATTCACACATACTTTATTCTTACTCCTCTGCCTTCTTGCATGTAATATTATAATTATATTCACCCTGACATCAAACTCTCTACAAATTATATCTCCAAATATTTCTGAAGGCTAAACCTATTTAATTTTTAAATTATGAAATTTTCAATTAAATTACTAGTACTATATATCTTTCATTCAGTTCCCCTGCTGTCAGTATCTCCTAAAACTACAAAACATATTTTTTAAAAAGCTGAACACTGTGCATTGCTTTTGAAAAATGAAATTTTACTTGTTGACAAAAGTTTAAGAATCACTTAAATTTCACAATTTTGCATCTGCGGGGCAGATGAATAACTCTTACTTATACATATATGTTGTTGTCCTCGGCGTCTGGGTGGTATATGGCCCGCCCTCCAAACCTGATCCTTGGCCACGAACCACCCAGATGCCTAGGATGACAATACATATAATTAATAAAATGTTTTCCCCAATACGTGTATGAGAACACTTTGATAACTATGAGATGGAACATAATCTTAATTCAGGCTGACATTGTAGTTAGGCTACAAATGTCTATTCTCTTAGATGGTTCAGATATACTGGACATTTATTTTGTTAGTAAATTAGAAATGAGAACTATAAATAGTTTTATCCAAAAACGTCAAACTTAAATTTCCCTTTTCAGTGCCTTAGATTTTATTGTCAATAACTCATTTTGAAAACATGAAGAAAAGTTAATTAAATAAAATAAATTACAAATCTTCAAAAACCTGTCAGATTAAACAGGATCATGTTCTTGTCAACTGAAAAACAAACACTTTTTTGTATTCAAGCCATTTTTCAAACCCTGCCATGATTTTTTAAAATAAATGGTTAGAAATGTATTATTTTTGCTCAGAAAATAATGCATACATTTCAGCTATCTAAGTTACCATAACAACAGAATATAGTGCATTTTCCTTGATTTTAGTTTCAATCCAATTCATTTGAATTTGACTGTCACAACCAATAATAAAAGATAGATGCATAGAGAATATTAATGCACATTTATATTTCCACCCAAAGATAAAGGACTGGGTTCATATCCACTCTTACTTTTTGATATTGCTTACATAGATGAGAGAAAGTGATACAATACTCAACATTGAAAAATACTCTTAGATAATAGCCTGATCAAGTAGAGAAAAGCTCATTTTAGCATCTTTTGCATTTTGGCATAACATGAGATCAAGTTTTAGCAGAAGCGTCAGGGCAGCTGGTCTTCCAGACCCTTGTTTTTTTTGCTTCTCCTGTTTCTCCATTCAACTTTTGGAAATGCAGACATGATAACGATTTACTGCTATTTTGGACCCTGACAACATGGAACATATGTTAGGGATGTTGCTGCAGTTGGTTGATATAGCTTGAGTCCTTGAGGACATTCTGGAACAATTTCCATTCCACCCTTGACTGTTTCAGAATGTTTCCAGGAAAGATATCATTTCTCTTTTACTTAAGACATTGTTGTCTGGCAGCCATTCTGCTGTTTTCAGTTTAATCTTAACATACCTCAACTTTGTGAAAAGGAGAAATATAAAAATAGCACCAGATATCACTATTTTTTCTTTTAAAGAGTACCTTCATTTATTCATTTATATACACATCTAGCACCTGTGATCATGTGACCTGCTATTCCTGCTACAGCTATTGCTCCCTTGGCAGAGTCCCAAACTATTGATGGGAGCCTTGTCTGGTTCAATCAAACAAAAGCATTCTTAGTTTTGACATGTTTTGTTTGTTCATTGATTTGTCAGGATTTTTTTTGGGGGGGAGGGTTATTTTTGAGAACACCATGGCATCACGAGGTAATTAGTGAAGCCCTAGAATTTCTCACAATCAGAAATGGGGGATGACATTTAGGGTTTTGCTTTTAGTCTTAGGAAAAAAAGATAGTCAAGTCATACTCCCAATGTTACTAATAAACAGCATGAATATACAGTATGTTTCATGCACTCAAAATGATTGAGTAATCCATTTGTAAATTAAGCAGTGAAGTAGAAACAGTGAACACACAACCTGAAATAGTGGCCTCCTAATCTAAATGAAGAAATATTTTGAAACAGAAAAGAAAGGTTCTGAAGGCAACTAATACACTTTAGTTGTATTTAAAATCTGTTTTTTAAAACATAATAAACTTTTAAAGAGAAATGAAATAATGAAAAAGGATCAATTACTTGTAATTTGATAAGTGATAGGAACAAAGATAGGTAGTTGTTCTTGAATGACACAGAAAATATTGGAGATTTCAGATAGTTTTTAAAGAAAAAGGATAGACATAAATGAGAGAAATGGAATAATGATGAATCAAGAATATTAAGGCTAGATTTCTAGAATGGTCTTCTAAGAGAAACACAACACAACAAAACACAATGATGTACCACTAGAATTGCTGGAAGTGCTATTACAGTAATAAAGTACATAAACTGATGAATATATGCTGTTGACAGCACTATCTCTAGCCTTATCTGGCAGAATGGATCAAAATAGGAAGATATCTGTCATGGCTTGTATCTGGATGCCCCCTGCAAACCCTCATGCTGTCATAGGTGGAGCTTTTCGGAGATGGCTGGATCTAGGATGTGTGATTGCTAAATTAGCCCGCTGATTGGTTTACATAGTTCTGAGTATGGATAATAGGAAGGCCCTCCCTGGGCGTGGGTGGCACAAATCAATAGGCCTGTAGCCTGATGGGTAAAAGGGAAAATAGAAAGCTGCTTTGCTACTTCCTGCTTATCTGCTGCAGACTGTTTCTCCTTTCATGTGCCCTGTCTTGACGCCAACCAACTATGAAGTGAAACCCCTAAAAACTGTGACCAAAAATAAACCTTTCTTCCTTTAACTTTTGGATTTTGGATATTTTGTCTCAGCAACAAGGAAGTAACTAAGACAAAATAAAAAACTAGTGACTCTAACACTTCTGCCAAAAGAATCGTGTACACGGCAAAATTTTTCAGTATGTGATGAGCTCTTGTTCCATCAGACTGGCTGTCCACCTTGCGTGAGAACCCTTCCCAAGGGGCACTTGGTGCTAGTGTTGTATGTTCTCCTCTTCCCCATAGAACATCTTGATCTCTGTTGATGTTCAGGGGTTGCTATCCTAGTTCTAAAGTGTGGCATCCTATTGCCATCAATGCACAGTAATAAAAAAAAAAAAACACTAGTTTGATATCAATGCTTCCAAAATTTGATCATCTAGCTTTAAAAAATTTTTCATATTAACTCTGAACAAACAATATTTTTTCACAAATGCCTGAAAGACTGTAATACTTGAATTAAATCAGTATTTCTAAAGCTAAAATGGTCAAAATTTTTTAAAAAGTAAAATAAAAACTGTAAAGTGAATCTAAAATTTATGGTGCCATCTGTTGTTTAGAAACAAAATTGCACAAGCTTAAAAGGTTTTAAAATAATTTTCAAGAAAAAATATCAAAACTGGTTTTGTTCATGTTCTCAATATATTAAAAAAGGCGTAGCACTTTATTCATAGCATCTCTGAATACAAGAGCATGTGTCACTTCTTTTATCTTGTATAACTTGAGAATGTTAAATTGTTATAAATATTACATAGACATATATAATAGATATTATTAAAAATATTCTGAGTTCAGGATTTTTTTAAGTAGTCTTACTATGTACTTCTACTTGGTCTTGAGGTCACTAGGTAGCCTGCATTGACCTACAACTTCAGGCCACTGTCCCACTCAGCCTCCTGGATGCTGGGATTATAGGGTCCAGCAGGCCCAGGTTATGTTAACTGTTGAAATGTAAAATAGTGCGTGGAAATGATAAGAATATTTTCACACCCACCAGCAAACAGAACCATATATCACAGTGCCGGACATGGTGGCTCACGCCTGTAATCCCAGCACTCGGGAGGCAGAGGCAGGAGGATTGCTGTGATGTGAGTATGAGGCTGAGCTCAGGGCCAGCCTGAACTACAAAAGCGAGACCTGTCTCAAAAAAAAAAAAAAGATAAAAAATGAAAAAAATAATCTTTTAGAATTGAATTCTCTGTATAGTTATTCTGTTCTTCAAAGGTAAAATCTAATAATCGTCTTTTAGGAATTAAGAAATATATTAATCTTCCTGCCATTATTTTGTAGCTTCTATTAAGAAAGATTTCAAGATTTATTTTCTCTCTTATATCTAAGAGAATCCTTAGTAATAAATGCACAGTAATGAACTGATATGAGTACTTTACGATAATCTGGTAGGTCATTACACATATCCAAATATTTAAGCAAATCCTCAATCTTACACCTCTTAAGCAAGTAAGTCCCAAAGGAAATCGAATTAGTGCACTCTCATTTCTCTCCAAGATAAAATAACAGGGTTTACATTTGTTCTCTTGCTTTATATAACTAAAAAGTCAGAAAATACATGAACACTGGTTTTCTTGGCATTAGACACAGGCAGCTGTGATTCCTGCCACAGACTATGAATGAAGCGAGGGCTGCACGCCCCACTTACACCCTGGAGGGAGTTCCAGAACACGACGCAAGAAGAGGCATGCAGAAAAAGATGGGGTTTGCCTCAAGTTAGGGGGATAACTGGAAACCTAGGGAAACCAAAGAGGTTCAAATTGGCAGAAAAGAAAGCTACACACAGAGAAAACTCCAGAGATCTGTGTATGGCTATTCTCTACATTTTTCGTTGCTAATGACAACCATATAGATGAAGAAGGAATTTTAAAGCAAGGGAAACAATCACATCAAAGATTTAGAGAGAACAGGTTTCTAAAGTCACGTAGGGCCAAGGATAGTGCCTAATTCTAAGACCCAGAAGAAAAGTACATATTTCACAAGGTATCAGAATAGTAATTGTTTTGCCTCACTAATTAAGAAAATTAACCATTAATTAAATATATGGTTCCACTTATGCCTAACAAATACTGAAAAAAAGCACTGAAATGAACAAACTATTTCAAATTACTTAACCACATCTCAAAACAACACTTAAGCTTATTTAGGCAAATATAAAAGTGTCTAACATTCAACAAATAATGCAGAATATCTGACATATATTTGAAATTTACCAGGCAAGCAAAGAGAAAGGAAAATACTACCAATACTATCCACAGTGAAGACAAATATAAGTTAATTAGAAGATAGATATACAGTAGACAAAAATATTAAAACTTTTGAGCCATGTACTATGTAGTAAAGAAGTCTAAATTTGATTAAATGAACTATAGGCCTAAAATATGCAAAAATGAACACAATTGAGCAATGTCTGAATTGAAAAATACAATGGCTAGGATTAATACCAGAAAAGACACTAGATAAGAAAAGATCCTTTAGCTCAGAGAAATTATCCATAATGAAAGAGAGTAAAAACTAATTGGAAAAAATAGCAAATCAATGGAAAGTGGATAATTGCAAGGAGCCATATCTGTGTTACTGGAATGCTCAAAGATGAAGGAAGGAAAATATATCTGAAAAGACAAGGCACTTTTTCCCAAATTTGATGGAAATTTTAAATACAAGGAGCCAGTAATTATAAATCTGGGGAACATAACAAACCATACTGAAGAGTATCATAATCTAAACACTTGATATGAGAAATATATAAAAATTCTTAAAAGCATCTGAGAAAAAAGATACTTTTTATAGATCTGAACAAAAATGAGGATGTCATTTTTCTCACCAACAAAGCCAGCTAGCTCACTGTGGAGTAACACCATTATAGTCCTGAAAGAAAAGATATGAGGCACTGAAACTTTTACACAGCCAAGATGTCTTTCAGAAATAATGCTAAAATAAGACTTTGTCTGAGATATAAAAACTGAAAGAATTCATCAGCAGCCATTTTTTGAACAGAAAAAATTCAAATGAAAATACAGGTCTGTGGAAAGGACTGAAGAACACCAGAAATGGTGCTGAAATGAATAAATACATGAGCTCCTTTGCATATTTTTAAAGACTCTTGAGAACATAATTGTTTAATGCAAATAGTGGTAATATATTATGTAGTTGATATTATATGTGAAAGGAAAATTGAGGCTAACATTTGTACACAGTCTGGAAGAATACAAAGAAGTGCAGATCTTAAATTTCTTATATTTTATAAATAGTATGATATCCCTTGAATGGAAGCAGCAATACCTTAAAAGAGAATAATAGTAGACCCGCAGAAACTAAAATAAGATTAGGAAGAATTATATGAGTAAGTTATCAAAGTGTAATCATAAGAACTATCATAAAGTATATTCCCTTCAAAAAATGGTAGAAAAAGGGAAAAATGAAAGGAGAAACAAATATGAAACATAAAAGACAAATAAGATCGTATAATGCAATCATGTGTTAGTCACATTATATACAAACGGCTACATACTGCAATTAAAGACAAAATAACTAAATGGATGTACATTGAGACCATACTCTTAATGAAATAAGTAGGATGCATGTGTGCAAAGACCTAATAATTTCTCTGATATGAGAAATGGCAAGAGTAAAGGACCAAAGTGTACAATAGACAATGAAACGTAGGCACTAAAAGTCCAAAACCACTGGGGAAGTAAGGAGAGGACTGGAGGGGGAAGGAAAAAATATGAGAAAACAAGGAAAAAATGGAAATAATTTTTTTAGCAAAAGGAAGGGAAAGTAGAAGAATGGGGAAAAAACCAGGACCAAGGTACACTGTGCACATATACAAATCCCCAAAGATGAATATCATCATAACGTACAGCTAAAATGTAGGCATAAACCCAAAGAAAACAAAAGCACCCAATTAGGGCAGATAATGCTGTCTATGATTAATCCAATTTCAATACATAAATTCACAATTAGTTTTTAAGTAAAAAGGCAGAAGAAAATCGATCTGGCTAAGAGTTCTCCGCAGTAGCCACACCAGGACCTCAATGTTAGACTGGCTTCAGGAAGGGAAGGGGAACAGAGAAAAAGTAATTAAAATACAAATATATATGGGTACTAATTCTCCATGATGGATGAAATCATTATGTATGACAAACATGTATTAATAAAAAAATAAGTAAAAAAGCAAGAGAAAAAAAATCACACATCTTTGAACTCCTCAATGGGTAAAAACAATTAAGAACCTGTGTTTTAAACACCATTGCAAAGAGCGAAGGGAAAAGTAATCACGATACTCACTGCTTTTGTTTTCATTATGGAACATTAGCCAGTATTTAACACTAATCAGGCTGAGGTGTGATGACACGGCCCAGCAGAATCGGTGACAGAACAGCATGGGTGACTCCACAGGAAGCAGAAAAGAGACCCTCTGGTTCTGGTCATAAGAAACTCCTAACTTCCTGTGTATGTCTGTGAAGGCTGGCTTCCTATCTGTTTGGAATTTCTCTTCCAGAGTCAATAAATCAAGTCAATAAGTGTGTTCTGTTGTGCAAGAAATAACTAGAAATGACACGTGTGACTCTATAAATAATAATTTAGGAAAATAAAAAATTCAAATGCCAAAAATGAACAATTACAAAACAAAGACATAATCAACTCTTACCTAACATCAGATGAAGAAATGAAGCTACTGAAAAAACTAGTTTTTTTTTTTTTTAGTTCTTTCCTTGTATGACAATGCTCAACTCAAATAGTACATTTATATGACTTATATTATTATTATTATACTGGACTCTCGAGTTAGGATGTCCCTGAAATAGGAACAATATGTGTTATGGCTGAAGTTTCAATTTAACTTATGATCAAAATCTTGAGTTTTGACCTGAATGCCAGCTACCTGTGCTTCCAGATGGTCTGAGGTACAGATTTAACCCTTAAAGAATTCTGGAAAGAGCATTACAACGTCATTTCCTGGGAGAGCTCAACAGAGGAATCCCGGACCAATCTCTGTCTAAAGACACTCAGATCTGCCTGTGTACACTGAAGGATGTGAAGAGGAGACTGAGCCTTCGATTAATCAACTACAACCAGCCCTCAAGAACAAATTGAGTTTGTAACTCGAGGAATCACTGTACTGAACAACTTATTTGTTATACTATGATTTAAATAGAATTTCTCTCATTTAATTCTTTGTAAATAATAGAGGGCTTCATTTGCATGTATACAGTTTAGATGTGTTGAAACTTCAAAAGAAATGGGAAAAAGAAAAAACTTAAAAAGAAGCCCAGGGGATAATAAGGCAGCATAGAAAATGAAAATGCTCCTGACAGGAATAGGTGGAGGCCCCCCACTCTCTCAGATAAGCATTTGTTTCACATCTACAATTAGCTATGTTAGGACTTAGGTTCACTTTTATTGCAACATTTTACAAAGTAGTATTTTGCCACATGAACACTCAGTAATAAAATCTGTCAGGATTCTTAGAAAGCCCTTAATTTTCCTTTTATACCTTCTCCTAAAAGCTGAATACACTTTTCATAAGAATAACAAATTTTCTCTTTTCACTGCTCAAAATCAATCAGAACATCTTCATGAGTTTCCTCCACCTTTATTAAATACCTTTTAATAATAAACCTCTTGATGTAAAACATGTAGAAAATCATCCAACACTGATGATCCCATTCATCATCAGAAAAAGTATGATTTGATGTCATTTGCTAGTGTACAGTACTGAACCTGAGCCAAAGGAAAGACACAGCAGTAATTAATGATCCTCTCCTTCCTTGCAGCAGCCGTGTTGATGGATGGTAGATGCATCCTTCTCATTCAGTGTTAGAAGAGTTGTTTTGGAAGATGGAATTTAAAAATTCTGACATACACAAGTCACTAAAGTTTTATAATGAGGAGTGATCTCTGACAGGTGTTAAATATTAAAACATCAATTTCCAGCAGCTAGAATGGTATTCCTTTAGAGAAGGATCTGTTTGGAGGATTGTTTTAAATGTAAAGTATCATGGGTGGACTGAAATCTTGGTGGCATAAGAAAGCAGTAGGTTTAGAAAGCTCCAAGCTATGTACCAAGGTTAGATAGAGTGCAGCTTTAGACTGTGGAGAATCCAACCGTTGGGGACACCTTGAATGGGACAATGATTGGCAGAAATGCAGAAAATGGGAAACTAGAACAAGGACAGAGGCGTACATGCAAGCATAAGTGTAGATGTATGTTTAGATCCTGCAATGTTATTGTTATACAGTACCACGGTGCCACCTGGCATTCTGCAGGATGTGACGGTAGCACTCTCCCAAGTCACCAGTGCTATTCCTAGTCGAGTTCCAGAGACTGAGTCACACTACCCAATACAGAGAACTTTCCAGACAGGGAGGCAGGGGGATCACCATCACTGACCTTAGTACAGAAGACTTTCATTCCCAGCCCTAGAGAACTCCTCAATTCCCCTGCCAGGGCATAGTGCAGAACTTGTGACAACAGTGAACAGCGTCCTGGCCTCTGAGCCTGGGGCTCAGCACAAGCCTGGAGCTTTTACTACCTCACAGAGTGCTCAGGAGATCTGAGAAGAAGGCACAGTAGGGTCGTTCCACAAACCTCCCCAACCCCAGGAAGCCAAGTTCGTCCTAGAGGACTGAGTAAGCAATGGGGAGGGAACCTAGGTTCCCAGTCACAAAGAAGTCCAGGAAAGCTGTTAGAAAGTTCATGGCAGCGAACCTCATAGCAAAACTCAGTGGATGGAGCAGACTTAATGCCCCACCAAGGCTCCTGAGGAGGACAGAGGTCCTGGAAGTCCGAGGCCTAGAAATAGTGGGTCTAGAGCAGGGTGGACTTTTGAGTCTTGCCTGAAACCGGTCTGTAGCCAGCGAATAAAGTAGCTTTGGTGATCTGTTTGCATTCTCAGTCCCTTTGAGTCCTAGAAATTAAATAAAAGGAGTTAGCAGATATACATAGATTTTCATCCAACTACAACAGAATGCAGTTTTCTCAGCAACATGTAGAATTTTTCCCAAAACATATTATAACTCAGGCCCTAAAGCATGCTTAAATAAATACAAAAGAATTGATATAATCCCTGTACCAGATCAAGGCAGAATGAAACTAGAAAGCAACACAGAAGGAATCCCCCCAAATCATGCAAGCAAGTGGGGGTTAAATAACCCATTACTGAATAAGAAATAGATCACAGAATAAATCAGGAGAAAATTAAAAAATTTTCTAGAACAAAAGGACTATGGAAGCTCAAGATACCACAACACATGGGACATGATGAAATCAAATATAAGAGGGAAGTTAATAATCATTCATGCACACATTTAAAGACCAGATTTATCCCAAATAAATAACCTAATGATGCATCTCAAAGTCCTCAAAAAACAGCAGTGCCCACTAAACACTGGTAGAAGAGAAGAAATGAAAAGATTGGAGAAGGAAATTAAACAGATATTAAAAAAATACTAAAGATCAGTGAATCAAAGAGTTTGTCTTTTGAATACATATTTATAAATCCTTAGTCAAACTTACCAAAGAAAACAAAGGAAAAGTCCACATCAGTGCAATTAGAACTGAAAAAGGTGAAATCACAAGGGACAGCACAGAAATTCAGAGAATTATATGAAATCATTTAAAAACATATTCCAGTAGAATGGATAATGTAGAAGAAATGGAGAAATTTCTAGACACACGAATTACCAAAATGCAAGCAAAACAAGATTTTTAAAAATGCACTATTACAAATAATAATGCCATCAAGACCTATTTTCCCAATTTCCTTTTCTTTTTACTTTATAGCGGCTCATTACATTTTATTGTTTTTTCTCATTGTTTCCTTTTCCTTTCCTGCCTCTCAGTATGTACTTTATTACTATTACTCCTACTCTCCTTAGGTTGTGAAACAGTTGTAAACATTCAAACAAATTTTAAGTTCTTTAAATATTGTTACGACTGATATTTTTTCTCTCCCTACAAGGCAACCGTTGAGTCTTCATCTAGTCTGTTGAGCCATTGGATTGGGTGACTGCCAAGTTGACTTACAATTAAAGTCAAGGACACTTTCCAGAGGGCAACCCAAATACCAAAGACATGTGTAATACAGCAGCAGGGCTCTACCTACGGATCTGTAATATTCAGCACAAAACCAGGAATTCTGGGAAAATAAGTCAGCAAATTTCCCCTACCAATACACAACTTTCCAAAATCTTACCTCACAAACAAGAAAATGAAGGTATTTCCAAAGAACTCAAAATCAGAGAGCTTAAGTAATTGGAGAGACCAAAATTTAAATCAACAAATGCATGATCCAATTACTAAGACATTTAACAAGGTCCCAAGAAAATGTCAATCAACAAGCAACTAAAATTAATAAGTTGAACAGTGAGTTTGAATATGTTACAAATAAGCAGCTCAGAGATTTAAGGAAGACAATGCAAGTTCATAAATAACCACTTTACTAAAGAATTCAAAATTATGGGAAAAAAGTAAGCAGAAATTCTGCACATAAAAATTCAACTGAAAGTATGATAAGCAGGCATAACCAATCTGAGAAAAGATTTTCAGGAACTGGAAAAGCAATTGATAAAGTAGATCTTGAAAACTAAACACTACTAAAAGTATACCAAACACTGTCTAGCTGACAAAAAGAAAGTGCTCAAAATTATAAGAGCTGAGGAAATGTAAAAACACAGAAAACACTAAGGGTGCAACGATTTCATCAACCAAATCACCAAAAAGGTTCAAATCTAGGAATGAAATTAATATGCACAAGAATGAGTTATTTATAATCCCAAGGACATAGGACCAGAAAAAGAAGCATTCCTGGAGGCATCCTAGTCAAAATTCCAGATATTTGTCACAAAGTAACAATATTAAAAATAGTTAGAGAAAAATGCCAGATCTTATAAAAGTAAGCTTCTTAGAATTAAAGGAGTTTTCTTTACATAAGCCTTAAAATCTAAGGTAGCTTGGAGTGAAGCTTTCCAGGCTCTACAAGAATACAGTTGCCAGACCAGATAATTTCTATCCTGAAAAATTATCCTCCGAAATTGACAGCCAAATAAAAACTTTTCACATCAACAAGAACCTAAACAAATTCATGACCATCAAACCAGCATTTGAGAAAGCACTCAAAGAAACCTCAGCTAGACCACGGTGAGCTCTCTCTAAAGGCGTGTGCCTCTTTCCCATCTCCATTGGACCCTCACTCACTCTGCATAGCATACTTCATTTCCTACTTAGAGTAATTGTAAAATCTCACTCTGTTTTCCCCATGTCTTGCCAAAGTCTTTGTCCAAGACAGCAAGCACCTGGAACAGTCCCTGGAAAGAGTCTATGTAACCCCGTACCGCAGTAACATGGCTCTCTTTGAGCTCAGCTGGGAGATGAGTAGTTTTATTTCTGGGTGAGAAAACAAATTAGTGGAATCTGGGGAGTCAGGAGTTACCTCATCTCTCTGGAACAGTTTCCTACAATGGTCTATCCTCTCAAGGCAGGACACATTTGAATAAACAATGAGGTCACCACCTACACCCCTGTAGGGTCTGGCATCTGGCCCCTTTTCCCTTGATCCTTTGAGTGAAGCCAAGCCACACTGTGTCATTTTGTGTTGGCTTTGAGGGTTGGCACCCAGATCTCTCCACTTTGTTCTTCTCAATACTCTCTTCTGCTTTCTCAGTCCTTTAGAGAAAAAGCTATTGGTGACTTGGTCTGCTGCTTCAGGAGCCCACTGCCCCAGGCTGACCCACTCTGTACTCAAAGGTTTATCTGTGCTTTTCCCCTAGGTGGCCTTTTACCTCTGAGTATCTGTAATGAGATGCTTTGTTGTGACCGTTTCTAAGACCTCAGGAAGACAACCGGGTCCACCTTTTGCCATATCTGTCAGACATTTTGGTTTGTCATGTGGGTCAGTCGTGTGATTCAGCCAAGTTTGCCCACCATTTTCCCCTTTTTCACCTGACCTCACAGACACCAGGAAATCTCATCCTCATAAAGAAGAGCTAAAGCCTTCACTTTCAGGGAGCACATGGACCTCTAACTCGTTTCTCTTTTGAATATAGCTAGGTTCTCTGACCTCTCTTCTAACATAAATTTAAGTGGTTTAGGAGCATGTGTCTGACTGCGTGAGCTGGACAAAGGGAAGAGTAGGTGAAGCCCAACTGAACTGGCTAGCAGTGTGTAAACTGTGGCTGGAAGCAATGGATAGCAAATCCAGTTCTTGTACTTAGATCTTTCTAAGGTTTGTTTTCCCTCTGTTTCTCTTAAATGCTAAAAAATGAAGTTTCTCTATCGGTTACCTTAAAGTAATTACCAGGGTTTTGGTTATTGAGATAAATGGGTAGGATACAGTTTGTCAAGTGGCTCAATGGAGTACTGATGGCTTCAATCCGGTCTTTAAGGGGCCACAGTGGCACCCAGACTGTGGAGACGTCCAGGAAAAGGCAACAGTATTGCTTGCTTCACTGGAGACATCTGATAGTACAACCTGAGTCTCACATCTGGGACAGAACATGTCCCCATTCTCCTGTGGGGATGCTCTCAGACTCTAGTCAAGCTTTTCTCTCTTGCCAAAGCCTGGTGACTCGCATGGACAACACCCTCCAACTCCCACTGACCTTGCCACTAAGCTATATCCTGAAAAGCCCGGAAAATTGACTCTGACAATCTGAAAAAGAAAAGTTTGTCTTCTATTGCAATACTGTCTGAGTGCACTGTGAACTAGGAAATGGCAAAATGGATACTAAATCACACTTTGAATCATAATACCACTCTTCAGGTAAATATTTTCTGAAAAGGGCTAGGAAAGTATTGCAAAACCCCTATGTTCAAGCTTTTATGTGAAAGCCCAAGAATTGTGACATTTACAGAGGCCTCCAAGGAAGAAGAAATTGACACTATTAATGATCCTGTTCTCAGACACCTGCCTCTCTCTCAGTGGAACATGGCTCCCTTGCCCAGTTTAATGAAAATAACCGAACTGAATGAGCTCCTCAAACTCTTCCTTATAATCCTCAGGCCAGGAAGTCTGCCCCCTCCTCTAAGTGCCTGAGAAGTTCCATCAGAGGCTGACTCCATAGGGACACCTGGTATTCCTCAGCACCCTCCTCGTGTTCCTTGGATAACTTTTAGAGCCAAAAGACCCTCTCAGAGTGCACTTTCTCACTCCTCCAACCCACAGCTCACCCTGCTCCCTGGGAAGTCCCAGCAGAGAATGGTTAGCTTGATTTTCAGAAGACCCTGGTAGGTTTGCTGATGGGTTTTAAACTTTGAATCTTTCTATTGACCTCTCATAGCAAGAGATCCAGTTTGTTATTCTGTAGACCAATAAGAATCCTGGGAGAGACTAGGAGATATGTTGCTATGGCTTATATCTAGATGTTCCCTAAAAGTCTCATGTGCTCATCGATGGGGCTTGTGAGAGGTGGCGCAATCAAGGTGTGTGATACTGGATTGATTGGCTGAGTTTAGTTGTAGAAGATGGACTTACCGAAGAGGGAAGCACCATAAAAGCCAACCAATAGGCTTGTAGACTGGATGGAATACAGAGGGAAAGAAAGAAGGAAGGCTCACTTCTTTCGCCCTTCCCTGCCAAGCACTGTTCTCCTCTGTGATGCCCTTCTGTGATGCCACCCTGCATTGGAGCCTATAGACTCCACTGAGACCATAGACTGAAACCTGTACAAACTGTGGAACTAAAGTAAACCTTTCCTCCTTTCAGTTGTGAGTGTTGGGTATTTCAAATCAGCAATCAAAAGGTAATTAAGACTTAAGCAGACGAATACTATGTTACAGGAAGAGGATGGAATCACTTCTTACCGTCTCTTCCTTTTTCCAAGTTGTTTTGTCTCTTCAATTTCTTGTAGACTCCAGTTTTTCTTTGAGTTCCCTGTGGGAGGTTTTTTGCCTGTTTTTAGTACCGGTTTAGATGTTATTAATTAACAACTTATAGCATCATCAATAGTTATGAGAAAATCCGCTTAATCCTATATTGTTCTAAGCACTGACCCCATCTCCAGCTAACCTTCAGATTGAGTGACACTTGGAATAAAAGCTCTGGGATCAGGAGCTGCGCTGAAAGGCCACCAGCTGGCTGGGGGTCAGCGTCCTGGGCATCTTAGTTTCTAGGTCTCAGGCCTTCTGCTCCGCATTCACAGAAAGAACAATGCCAGGGCCATTGTGGGCTCGGCTTTCCCCGCCCCTTGGAGCTCCCTTTTCTCTGCTTCTGAAAGTAGGGGAGCGTTTGGCGATATCCTGTAGAGAGGCAGGCAGAGCCTCCACACGGCAGCATCTGGAGTGCACGTGGGGCACAAGACGTGAAGGTAAGAGCTACATTTTAAACTTAACCTTATGCTGAATTTTTAATAGAAGTCTGCTATTGTGACTTCTACTAAAATAGCCGGTCTCTTTTAACTATTAATAGTTCAGCACTTTGTGAAATATACAGTGACCTTTTCTTTTAAAGCACTGATGTAAAAACGTGCAGTGCTTGAATTCCGGTGGGAGTGCAGAGAAAATCTGGCAGAATTTGACAGACTCCATGAAAACAAGCTCAGGATCGCGGATCATGCTGAAAACTGTTACTTTCACTGTGGACAGAATCAGATTCTAACTAGGCTAAGTTCATACAAGTGAAACTTAATTTTTTAAATGTAATGTGTTGCTGGTTCATAACGTATTTTGTTTGGTGTGGGTCTAAAAACTTCAAGGCAGGATGCTTTAGGGAGCTATATCTATAAATACGATTGTTGTATTTCCTTTTGAAACAAATTCCGAAGTTGATGTTTCTTAATTTAGCACTAACTGACTTCTGTGTATCAAAGAAATAACTAAGAATCTAAAGTAATACACGAAATCCAGATAGCTCTGGGCAGAGGCTTAGCTTAATGCCTCAATGTGAAGGGTCCTGGGTGTCAATAATACTTAGGTCACTTTTCAGCTTGTTTACCTTGGGTTTCTTGGTTAGAAGGGGCCTCTGCATCACTGTGTCACAGGGTCGTTAGAGAAGAAAGAGTAGCACGCACAGAGTCAACAATTACTAGAACTTTCTTAAATTTTATTGAGTTCGTTGGCATTTCTGATATACATTTAAAATTTGTTTTCTTTTATATTGATTTTTGGGGAGGTTTTGGCTTTTATTAGAATATGTTTGTAGTACATGATTCTAGTCACTGTAGGGACTACAGAGAATCAATACATGTATATAACATGTCCTTGTTTTCCTTTCTCTCTACTTTCTTTTATTTTTCCATCATCAGGTTCATGTACTTATCTTATGAAATCTTGTAAAGTTAGTTATCATAAATACAGATTGAAAATCCAGACTAATAGGCCAAAGAACATATAAGACATGTAAGACAAATTACAATAAGTCACGGTACATTTTTAGATGCATAGTCTGTGTTGGATCACAATATCTTTTCTTTATCACTGTTTTTTTCCCCTACTGTCTTTTATTTTGTAATAACTCAATATATATTCATATAAGAGACATCATGTGATATTTAAGCTTGTGTGTCTGAGTGACTTCACATATGATTTCAAAGTTTATCCATTTGCTTACAGATGACTCAAGTTTATCCTTCTTTGTGACAGAGTAGTACTCCATTGTGTATAAGTACCACATTTCTTTATCCATTCATCTATGACTCAAATTAAATCTTTGGTCGTTTAATTATTTATCTCGGGTAATCTTTCAGAGCAAGTGAAAGCTGACAAACATAATATTAATTTAAGTTGACTTTTGGCCCCGTGGATAATACCATATCTTCTCTCCAGAACAGCATCAATATTTGATCTGTTGTATGCTAAAGGGAAGATTGTACACTTAAGAAAATCAAAATGTTAGAAATATTCTTGATTTCCATCTCATTAAATTTTTCTTTTACTTTAAAAGAGTAATGCTTAATTAATGAGCAATATATCACATACTTTTACATTTTAATTTAGCAGACTTGACAATTTCCTGAAGTAAAATGTAAAATATTTCCATCATCTCAGAAACATCTTTCCCATTCCTTATAATCATTCAATCCTTCAGTCCATAATAAAACTTGTTTTTTATTTCTATTACTAGAAATCAATACTTTTGTTCTTGAGCTTCCTATAATAGAACTACAAAATAGGTATTATTTTCTATCAGCTCTCCAATGTGCTGATTTTCACATTCATCTCTAATGTTGCAAATATAATACATAATCAGAAATGTACAGTGGATATTTAAATTTTAAAAACTATTATAGTAAAGCATGCACTGCTCTTCATCCCCCTCAAAATACCCCTCCTCACTTTAACCACTCTTAATCTGTCCTTTCCACTTGCTAAAGGAGTTTTGGAAGTCTTTTTTTACAAAATGTTTACAAATTTGGAAACTATTCATTTTATCAGCTTTCTAGCTGGCTCATGTTTACCAAGTCTTCCTCTCTCCCTCTCTCTCTCTCTCTCTCTCTCTCAGCGTCCTGGCTACTATGATAGAACTACTTTCCTCCCGCCATCTTTCACCAGCCAACCATGGACAGAATATCTGAGCCAAAATAAAGCTTTCCCCTAAGTTTGAAGGGCCTGGTGTTGTGCTATTTGATGAAGAAAGGGCCAGGGAAGTTCTTCTGCTGTGAGGATTTAAGTTCAGTGTTCCAACTTTTTCTCACTGCTAGTGTATTCTGTTTCCATTGCAGAGATCTCGCACAAATACAGAACAACTTACTCTTAACTTTTGATGGTTAACACTGTATTATTATAAATTAAAATTTTAAAATATTGATATTCCCCATGCTTGTTACTAATATGTAGAAATATGTTCAGCTTATGTATATTGACCCTTTATCATATGAACTTGCTTAAACATGATAATTAGCAGGAATTTTAAAAAAGCTTTCAAGAGTTTTCGTGTGCCTGGGAAAGTCATCTTACATAACAGAGTTTTATATTTTCCCTTTCGGTCAGTCTGTTACTTCTACTGTTTGCCTTGTTATATTGGTTAAAACTTTGCTCCTGATGGTGAGAACAAGCTGTGAGAGGCAATATTTTTGTCTTTTTTATACATTAAGGGAAACAATCTTTCATCATTATTAAAGGTACTGACTATTTTATAGCTGCTTTCTCTTACTATTATGTGGTTGCATTTCATTGTAACAGAAGGTTTAATTTTTTCTAATGCTTTTATCTATTTTTATTAAGATATACACACATTTTTTCTTTCCATTTCTTTTGTTCAACTTATCCTTAAGTTAATTCTTAGTAATGTGTTCAATTATATTGCTTGATTTCTAAACATAAATTGGTCTAGAATTCTTAGAATAATCTATTTTAAACCAAAAATTCTACTGTCTACTACATATTGGTGTAAGATTTATTTCAACAAATTTTAAAAATATTTACTATATTATCTATTAAGTATAATTAAAAACAATATTGAATTTTACTTGACCGACATCTTTCTTTTTTAATTTAGGAGACTTTGCATTTGATAATACGTTTAGGCTTATGAAAATTTTTAAAAAGTTTCTTTTTGAATCCTTCTCTCCAACTTTCATCGTCACATCTAGTATTTACAAATCACCCTTCATAAGCCAGTACTGTTACATCCATAGTAAGTAAAATCCTTAGTTTCACTAGGGGTTTGCTTGTGTTGCATATTATTTGGGTCTGACAGATGTAAAGTGATGTGTTTTCCCCATTATGGTGTCATATAGAATAGTTTGACTAACTTGAACATTTACTGGGTCCAGGGCTTTGGAGGTCTGCTGTCTGACCTTTGTCTTAATTATTTTAGAAGATGGAGAATACAGAAATGACTTTCAGTTTTATCATTATTATATGCTTTCTTTTAATTAGTTTGTGATTAATATCATATATATATATAATCACATCTTTAAGATTTTTATTTTCCTTTCCACCCCTCTGTACCCTGTCATACTTTTCCCAAAACCTTTTTCTTTCACCAAAATGTCTCTCTCTCTGTTTCCTACTTTCCCTCCTTTATTTTCTCTTTTACATCGCAGTCATACTTTGGTATTTGATTGCATGGAAACTTATAAAATTTAGTACTGGAAACATTGTGGTACAAAAAATTTGTCCTGTGCTTGTCATTTGTTTGGCATTCGATGTGATGCTAGAATTTTCCAGACCCCACCACCTCATGACAAGGTTTTCTTTCCAGTACTCATCTCATTTGGTGGAACCAGTAAACAAATATCAAGATTCCGTTGAATTTTTATATTTGGTTGGGAAAAATTGTTCAACGTTTAACCCTCCGTGTCTGATGTATTTCTCTTAGCACTATGACCTTCAGGTCTAACAATTTTCCAACAAATTAGTCAAATTTATGCTTGTCTTTCCTATCAATTCAGCTTGTTTCAGATGTAATTTCTCTTTTAGCTTGTGGAAGTTTTTTAGTACACCTTAACACTGTGGATGTTTTAGAGACAAATTCAGATTTTGCCTACTGATAAAATCTTTTCTCTCCTCTCTTTCTTTTGAAAGATACACTACACAAGGCATAGAGTATGTGGTGTGTGTGTGTGTGTGTGTGTGTGTGTGTGTGTGTGTGTGTGTTTTGGTGCCAGAGATCAAGCTTGTGACATTGCTCTTGCAAGTCAGGTGCTTGACCACTGAGCTAAACCCCTAGCCTTAAGACAGAACTTTTAATTCATGGTGTTTTGTTTTGTTTTGTTTACTTTGAACCTTGGGGAAAAAATGTCATTTTATGGTCCTCTGTCATCTATTTGATTTAATGAACATTCATCAGCTATAATTATTCATCTCTTACTATTTGGTGATTTTTTTCCAATATTATTTTCAATATTGTCTTGTAATCTTTTGTTTTTGTGACTCTTATCTATGTTCTGCCTAAGAATTATTCCCTTAATATTAATATTGCTCCATTATTATGGAACTGAACTTCCATTATGGAGCTGAACTTCTTGGGTATTATAGGTTGACGTGTATTATCAATTTGAGAAAATTCCTACCCATTATCACCTAAAAATTATCATTTGTCACATTCTCTTTTCTCCTTTATTTCTTGTATGTATGTATGTATGTATGTGTATATATACATACATTGAAGCATATATTTTCCCACAGATCTCAGATACTTTGCACTTTTGCTACATATCTTTATGTGTTTTGGTTTTAGATGATTTTTTTCTTACCGATCTTCAAGTTAAGCTATTATTTTTTTATACTCCTGGGGTACTATTAAGTTTATGGAATGAAATCTTTATTGTATAATGTCACATTTTCTATCCTCGTGTGCCTATTTATTATTCGTTACTTTTGCCTGTGCTAAAATTGTCCCTCTGTTCAGACCTGGCATTCATCTTTCTACCATGTTCTAACATAGTTACTTAAATTCTTTCTCTGATATTTCCAATATCTGGAACTTCTCTGGATCTCTACCAAGGATATTTGTCTTTACTATGGATCACATTTTCTTATTTAATTACCTCATAATTTTTAATTATGTAAGATTATGTAGGTACAAAAGAATAATCATGCAGTGAACAGCCTTTATTTTTTGAAATGCATAGTCTTATTCTCTAGGGTCTCTACTTTGGGGTCTGTAATTGAGTTGATCCAGTTATTACACCCTTAATTAGTTTTGAATCATCACTGTCTCAAAATACTACCAAGTCATCATTGGTATGATTTTTCTTTCATTTAAATTTGAGATCTAAACACAAGCAAAATTTGGGAGAGGATGAGTTTCAAGAAAGAAAGGAAGAAAGGAAGAAAGAAAGAAGAGAGAGAGAAAAAGAGAGAGAGAAAGGGGGAATGAAGGGAAAAAAAGGCAGAGAGAGAGAGAGAAAGAAGGAAAGAGAAAGAAAGAAAGAAAGAAAGAAAGAAAGAAAGAAAGAAAAAGAAAGAAAGAAAGGAAGGAAGAAAGAAGGAAAGAAAGAAGGAAAGAAAAAAGAAGGAAGAGAGAGGGAGAGAGAAAGACAAAAAGCTCTTTGGACTGTGGTTTGAGCACTAAAATTAAGAAGCCTTACTGTATGCTACCCTGACATCTAAAACCAGAGGAATCAGATGAACTGACCACAAATTCCCTTCCCTACTCTGCTCCCTAGGATAAGGTCCTATCAAGGCGACCAAGCACAATTCCTGTTTGTCCCTGGGTAGTGGGTTTCAGTTCCCTGCCAGTCAGTAGCATATCCCGTGAGGCCTTTCACACCCTCCTCTGGGAGTTAAGGGCCTGTCAGGCTTTTGGTACTACAAAGGCCGCGTCCTCCAGGGCTTGATCCTTCACTCTGCTCCAGTCTGCAACCTCAGGTGTGGCCACACCTTCCACGGGCTCTGGGTATGTGTATGAAGTGTTGCTGTCTCTTCCATTTACAGCTGGTCTCTGGTGATGTCCCAGGCCTAGATTCTTGGGGCAGTTCCTTCTTTGCTAATCAAGTAAAGACAGGTGATTAAAACACTGTGTGAAGAGCTCTTCCACTTCTCAGCAAGAGGTCAATCTCTGAAAATGTTCTTTTCAGACTTCCTTTTGAACTTCTGCACCCTCTGTGATCTCTCCTGCCTCCTTCCTTACTTTCAGTCATTCCTCCCTTGTGTGCTCAGTGAGGACTTGGCATTACCTAAATTTGTACTCAGTCTCTTGCTCATGGCCCAGCTTTTGGAGGGCCACGAGGGAAGTCAGGGTATTTTCTTGATGGTAACATCACAGTCTCTTGCAGTGATGTTTTCTGAAACTACACACCAGGAGTACAAGGGACCCAGCACCTTGCTACAATCTTCTGAGGTGAAAGTCTAACAACCACAGCCAGCAAGTGTGTGGTTCTTACTGCATTTTTGGTGGGAGAAGCACACTCTTTTAGGTTGATGATTTTCTAGTCTTTTGCTGAGTTCTGAGGGAGTAGTCTTTTAGATTATTGTTTCTAGACATTTATATGTCTAGTTTAAAATTTTCCTAGTACTTAGTAATGGAGCTGTGAGGCAAAAAGAAAGTGCAAGTTACTCTGCTTTTCTTCTGCACTTTTGAATGTCTTCTCATATTTGCTTTATAGGTACTATTTGGAATTTTTAGACAGATTTAGCTAGAGGAATAGGAAAAAGATAACAATTTTGTAATTCTAGAAGCATTTGTATATTTCCAGATGTGAAGACTTAAATTTTCATAAAGAAAATGAAAATACTGTTCTTTCTTTCTTTTTGGTGTTGTTGTATTTGCTTTGTTTTTTTCTTCCTTTGACTTTTGAGATAGACCTTTGCTCTGTAATTCAAGCTGGTCTTAAATTCACTATGTACCCTAGGCTGGCCTTGAACTCCCTGCGTGCCTCCGTACAAAACGTTGTCATTTCTAAGATGACCTAAAGGGATGAGTTTTAGAGACTTGTTCTACCTCAAAGGAAAATACAAGCCAAGCAATAGGATAATTTTGCAAATTATCATACAGATATTTCTTTGAGGGAAATTTCATTTTCTCAGTGCATTCTTTATGTTTTTAATTATAAAGTTTAAAATGTAATTTTAGGTTTAAAATGTTATACTTTATCACTAACAAACAAATGCTCTTCTGTCAATATTAAGAATTATGAAATTTATTTTACCTTTATTGTACCTTTTCTGCTAATTCATTCTCATCTAAATTTTGTTCTGAATTTCAATTTATGTTCATGTTTTAGATTTTTCTGACATCTCTGCTGCTTTATTAGGCTTTACCATACAGCTTTTAGTCTTTGCCTTATGATTTTAATTTGCCTTTGAAGGCTTCAAAATAAACTTTAAATTTATTTTGAAAACAGATGATATAAAATGCTTGGCTTCTGAACTATTTAACAAGGACCTGCAGGAGCAAAGCCTATTGCAAGGGTATTCAGTTTTTAAGTTGTGGTCCTAGAACAAGCACATTATATCTAGTTACCCTGTAATATTTTGGGTGATATTTCTCCATAGTGGAGGCATCCATGGATTCATCTTATTTGTTCTTTGATTCAGCAAATATTTACTCCCTCCAGTGAGATTGTTTTGGATGGTGTAGCTGCAAGAGTATTCTGCTCTTGTGGGATTTCATTTGACAAATGCATATATGGTCTGTGATCTCTGGAACAGGGCAGCACTAGCTTTTATGATCTCACACAGGAAATGAAAAAGGCATCCGAACAAAGAAATGAAAGCTGTTAACATAGACGAGCACCAAATATATTAAAGCAAACATGTTCCCCTCTGACTCCACAAGCCCAAAGTCATAGAGACAATTAGATTATTAGAAATACTCAGTATAGACTTTAGGTGTGAAGTAAAGTGAAACAAAAAGTCAAAGCAACTGAGTAAATGAATTGAAGATCAATTGAAAGTCATTGTCCATAATTTTTTTCTAAATTCAGAACACCCACTAAGTTTTAACTCACTCACATTGAAATTTTGTTAGTCTTCATTATTTGTTCTGTGCCAAACAATGGGATGGTACATTAAAAATTGAACCAGAACAGTGTATCCTATCCATTACTGTTTCCTACGAGTATTTAGCTTCTGGAGTTTACTTTTCTGTGAGTAAAATGAAAGTAGGACACTTACAAATTCAAGTGTTGAGCTTCAATAATGAGGCCAAATTTAACCTACCTAGAAAAATATGTTGTAAGGATCCTGGGGAAATTTATTTCTCTCCTTTCTCCAGTTTTTTTTTTTTTTTCAAAACACTTGTAAGTCCTTTTTCCACATGTAAATTTTACAGGTTTTGAAGCAGTCATAAAGTTGAGGAAATTTTAGGGCTCTGGTTTTTAAAATTATTTTAACAGTTCCAGAGGAAGGATATAGTGAAATCATATTTTTATTGTTTTAAAATTTTATTTTAAGAACATAAAAATTTCTCAGGTTGAAAATGAAGAGATTCCAGAGAATTTTATTAGTCTGGTGGAAATTATTCCATACTCACAAAATTTGGGGGAGCCACAAAAATGGCTTTGAATAATCCACAGCAACATCTAGGGAGATCTTGTTTTTGGAATTATTTTTGGCTCACAGTTGTATTTGTTTTAGCCCAACAAATATTTGTTCTTGTGTTTAGAAAATTAATTCAGATAGCCTATAAACAACCCACGTGTCCATCAATTGGAGACTGGATAAAAAAGCTGTGGTTCTTCTACAGAATGGAGTATTACTCTGCCATAAAAAATGATGTTTGAATCATTTATACTTAAATGGACAAACCTTGAGGATATCCTCATAAGTGAAATAAATAGGTCACAGATAGGTACATATCGCATTTTTTCTCTGGTATGAGAAATAAAGATGTAAATGAGTCCTAGAATTGTATGTTATATATTGTGAAATAGAAAATGCTCAAAGTAAGATAGGGTGAAGGGGGAAAAATGATGAGATTATAAAAGGAAACAAATTTTATGTATACAGGGGGTGGTAGGGTGGGTAGGGCTATGGGATAAAATGAGAATTAAGTTGTGTCTTATACTGGTACAAATCCCCATTATGGAGTGCAATCATGATGCGTGTATGTAATGTACCAATAAAGATTAAAAAAAAAAAGACATAAAAAATAAAAGAAATATAAAATTGTCATGTTGCCTAGAGATAATCCATTTTATTGTATATATTCCATCCTATATTAATGGTATAATGCAAAGTGATGTAAAAATATCCTGATGACATATAGCATAATGAGTTACATGATTTATTTCTTACAAAATTTTCGAGGTAAGTTGCCAAGTGGTAAGACATAACTTAATATGAAAAATCTAGGTGAAAATGCAAGGATAGCAGAAGAGTGAGGTTTCAGTATGCAAAAATTAATGACAAATTTAACAATATTGTTGCAAATATCTAGAGGAAGCAGTGAGCTGACTTTCTAGTCATCCTAGGAATACTAATTTTTAAGTTGTTTTTTTGGTAACTACTGATGTGTCTCAGCAGAATTTGAGGTGAGGTCTCAAATAGCTTCTGCCACAGAAATATTCTATGTGTATAATGAAGGGCTGATCCATTTGCCTAAGCCCATTGGACAAGCCAGAACACCAGATGGCTTCACGGATCGATAATGAGAGACAGAACCTTTGGCCTTTCGATCACAGGGTCAATTGTAAGCTTGCATGAGGGCAAATGAAATACATTATCTGCCAATACTATACAAAAGGTGAGATGAACTGTTTAATTCCACTGGATTTTATTACCATTTGATAGCTATCTAATATCAGTTATAGATCCATTGGGTTCCCCTTTATCACTAAAGTACATTTATTTTGACCAAGATTAAGGTGGTTTTTTTTCCACCACAGAAGCAAATCAAAATAAAATTAAACAAATGAAAAATTCTGAGCGCCATCAATTTCTCTGATAAATATCTTAGACAGTCTATTTTTATTCTACTAACTCTCAGGAATGAATTCAAATTGGCAGCTCAGATACAAACAGCTTACTTGAAGGTTTTGGGATTTCTTTTCTGCTATAAACCCTTTTCCAGGAAGGTACAATGCCTTGCTCCTAATACTAATTTTACTGTGAAAATTATGCAGTTTCATTTCTCATCTTTTTTTAATTTTTAAATTCAAACCTTTATTGGTACATTATGAATACACCTCATCATTGCATTCAACCTTGAGAGTTTGTACCAGAATATGACATGACTTGATTCTCATTTTTCCCCTCCTCCCCTGCCCTGCAACCCCCAACCTCTTATATACATAAGCTTTGTGTCTTTTTTTCTTTATTACTATCACATTCTTCTTCCCTTCATTATTTACTCCTACACCCTCTTTCCTTTTAAATATTTTTATTTCATTGCTTCTCTTGCTATTTGCTACCTGCCTAGTCTGTACCATAACTGTTTGCTCTTTTATTAAGGTAAAGTTGGTGGATAGTTCTTTTTTGCTGTTTTTGTTTGGGTTTTTTTGTTTGTTTGTTTGTTTGTTTGCAGAAGTGGGGATTGAACTCAGGACTTTCCACCTGCCAGGTAGGCGTGGGACCACTGAGCTGCATCCTCAGGCCCTGTTCTCCTTGTATTGTACAGCATAGTGAACTGGAGCTACTGATTCTGTGTGTTGTAGTGTAAATAAACTCACATTATACGCACTCCAGTAAAGTCAACCGTATCCTCATAGTAATACATGGCAACAGCTGCAGAGGAAAAAGGTTGTAAAACCAAATAATAAGTCAGGGAAAAGGAGGTATCCGATTTTTTGTGTTGGGGTTCAACTTCAAGTGTTTAACTTCAAGTGATGATATAGCTAAAATACTTTTACAAACAGTATTATTATGGCTTATGTCTAAATATCCCCCCAAAGTTTCATGCCCTCATACGTGGGGCTTTTTCAGAGGTGGCTGAATCTAGAGCATGTGACTGATTTACGGTTCAACACTAAGAATAAGGGTCCTAGGATTAAGGGTGGGTGATTACTAAATTAATTCACTGAGTGATTTAGCACTGCCCTAATCCTGTTAGTTTGAATACAATATAAGGGACAAAAGGAGGCTATCTCTTGCCTTCTCTGAACTGTTTCTCTATTGTGATGCCTGTCTCCCGTGCTGTCTTGGCTTTGAGTCAGTCGATTACAGGCTGAAACCTCTACAAACCGTAAACTGTGAGCCAAATAAATTTTTCCTCCTTTAGCTTTGGGTGTCAGATATTTTGTCTCAGCAATGAGAAGCGGTAACTAAGACAAGTGTTTTGCATATACTGAACCCATCCCTGCGGTTCTGAAAAGGACAGAGATTGCACACAAGTTCTTGTTTGTGTGTATACATGCAGATACGCACTTGAACAAAATGTAGTACAGTGAGAAAAAAGAATCTTTTTCTCAATTTTCTTATATAGTAAAACAAATTGTTAGACTTTCCTCTTTTATACTAACAAAATCCCAGATTCCCCTTTGTGAACATTAGCCTTCTGTTCAATGAGACATGAGGTCACATACGGAAGGAAAGTTGCTTCATTCTTTTCTCGTGGATTTTCCTAATGCTGATTGCTCGTGTTTTACTGTTTACCTGTAGCTTCTCCAGAGGTCCACCACATCCAAAGATCCATCCCAGAGGATGTCACAGATCACAAAATAATACCCTCAGAAACAGGAAATCACATTTCCTGAGTCCACAGAAATCTGTTTCCTCTTCACGGCCCAAGTTGGCCTCACTCAATCCTACCACACTCAGTGTGGAAACAGCTATCCAGAAGTTTGGAAAGACTGTTTCCCAACTTCACATGAAATTTTCTGCTTGAAGCTACTGAGATGAAAGGAGCAGAATTATTTGTCCTCTTGTCCAGTTTATGGAGTGGGGGCTTTGGACTTGACCATACTAAGCATCCTTTGCCTATCGCTGAGGATGGAAACTCGCACAGGAACATGACTTCTCTCTCGTCTCCTGTAAACAACACACACAGTCTTCAAATGTTCTCAGCTGCTTCGAACAAGTCGACTGAGGTCTCTCCGACTCCTGTAGAGAGAATATCCAAAGTGCAACCTCCACAATCAACATCATCTGCTTCAGAGTCCAGCCTGGCACCTGAGGGTGGGAGACACCAAGTGCCCACAGCCCCAGGGCAGACAGCAGGAGGAGAGGCAGAGTTACAAAAGCTGGCCTCTTCATCCACGCCCACCAGAAACCTCAAGCCTGAGGCAGAGACTGGGGTTCTTTCCAACTCTACCCTGAAATTTCTTCAAAGTTTCGCTAGAAAGTCAGATCAACAAGCAAGCTCTCTAAAGTCAGCTGGCGGCGTGGGATATCGATCCCCAAGGGAAACGTTCCCCAGCAGAGGTGACAGCATCCGAAGCCCAAGACCCAGCTCCCCCAAATCTAGTTTTGAAACAACTAGAGGAAAGTAAGATTGTTTTTTTCTTCTTTTTTCCTTTCTCTGTCTATAACACTTTAAATCAGTAGTTTAAACTGTCTCACTCCAAGAAAATTATTTCAGGTTCAAAATAAAATCAGATCACAGTTGTAAATTTAGCATTGCAGTTGTTGTCTTATATAACAGGAAAAGATGAATAAGTAAAGTGTAGCAATTCTCTTTTAGTTTAAATAGTCAAAGTCACTTTTCTATGCACTTACTTATACAAGGGCTCTCACCTGGATGGTCACCAACAAAGTAGCACCGAAGTGGTGTTAGTTTAATTCTACTCCAAACTACACCCAAAATATGAAAGAAAAGTTAACAAAATCTGGAACTTATAGATTTGAAAATTGGAATGGGATATTATAGAAAGTGTGCAGTTACTGAAGATCACACCAAATAAATCGAGTTGTTGTACACGATAACTTCATGTAATGGAGCCTGGTTTGTGATCCTGGCTCCAGGTCTGTCTGGATCCACGACTGCAAAAAAGAGCTTCTTTTCTTGGGCCTCAGTTTCTCATGTGTAAAATAATGATATTCTGCAAATAATGGAGATCAAAATATACCCAATCACATCAATATTTTATTCATTTATTACTTAGGACTATCTATATTTACGCATACATTTGCCCATAGTAAAACAACTTCAAGACACTTTTCAAACGTTCTTTGGGAGCTAAATTGAGTAAAACATTTTAATAAAATTCTAATAAGACTCAGGAGAAGAGGAGTTGATACCTGCCCCTGGAAAGGCATCTTGTCTGAGCTATTGTTGATGCATAGATGAGGAGTGGATATTAGAAAAAAGGCAATGAATTTTATGTGTGTATTCTGTTTTTCCACGGTAAGTTTTGTCATTGTATGTATTTGAAAATTTCCAAGTATATGAGAAAATCTAATATTAACTATTCACTTAGAATTGGAACAATCCAAATTAAATGCAAAAAATATCATGTTTACAAAATATTTAACTTGAGATTAATAGATTTTGTCTACAACAGACAGTTAACAAACATAGGTCAAACTTGCTTATTTTGGAGGATGACAGGATGTTATCTATTAAATAATAATTACAAGTGTCGAAGCTTCTCCTAAGCTATTTAAATGTACCGTTTCTATTAGTCACATTAACATCTGAAATATTGTTTTCTTTAATTAATTACTCTAGAACTTAGATATTCATAAGAAACTTTATGAAATTTTCAGATAGGCTAGTCAAGAGATGTTTTTAGTAAGGTGAGAAATATAATAAAAATAAAAATCACTCAAAATGAAATACAAGTAGAATTTTATATAAGCATACAGAAAGAGCTTATTGTGTCACAAATACAACTAGTAACTCATAATCTGATAGATAGTATAAATAATACTTTTATCTAAGCTTCAGAATATTTCCTTGATGATTGTCTATAAGTTGTCTGTCATATGCTTAACACTGTTAGGCTCTGGATTTGCATAGGATCTTAAAAATAATAATAATTACCACCTCTAAGGAATATTTATGATAAAAAGGAAAACCCGCTGTATATACCTAATTTTTTAAAATTTAATGTTTTATGAGAAAACCACATAGTAAGTATAAAGAGCTAAATAGAATTTCATTATAAGGATTAAATAATATTAAATTTCTATGGAAAAATACAACTACACTTAAATGTTCTGCAATTTCATGAAGCAGAAAGCTTAAGGGTTTCCTTTTTTTTTTTCTTTTGTGGTACGAACGATTGAACTCACAACCCTGTGCGTGCAAGGCTGGTGCTAGCACCACTGAGCTAAATCCACGACCCATCTGAAGGTTTCTCTTATCAATTCTTCTCATTTCCTACTCATTTTTCATGCAGATGACAAAGGCATTAGGAAAAACGTACATTCTTCTTTTATGAATGTAGTGCTACTGCAAGAAACCCTTGACAAGACTGAAAAAAGTCTTTATTATTTCTCTTCAATCAATAAAAAATGATAGCAGTTTAGTTCGGCCTGGTCACATGTGCCTATACTACCCGTTACTCCAAAGACAGGTGTGAGGGATCGTGAGTTTGATTCCAGCCTGGCACTATCACGAGACATTATGCCAAAAAAGAATGAAAGGGCAGAAAAAAAATCACAATTGTCTCAAGCACTTGTTTAACATGAATTCCTAATTCTACATTATTCTGGCTTACATTAGATTAATAATTAATCATTAATAATATTATTAATATTAGTATTGTTAATTAATAATAATTACTTAATCAAACTGAATGTAAAATATAAGAATCAATATATGAATATAAAAAAGAAAATATTTTCCATGAAATAATACATTTTATTTAATGTAAACCCTTCATATTTCCCTCTATCTATAATTTTTAGAATTTTACAATAATTCTTAGAAGAAAAATACTTTTCCCTATAAGAGGTTCATACCTGCAGGGCCACTATGGCGTGTGCTTGTGTCTCCTTGTATTCTCTGTCATTTTTGCACTGCAGAAACAGAGTTATGGTTTCCTGTTTGGCAAATTGAGTGGTCATAAATGACCAAGCACTTTGCAGTAGTTTAAAAAGAAGAAATTAGGATTCATATATTGTTTATGTGTTGAGCCAGTATTTGCTGAACGTCTGATATGTTGCCAGCATGGTGGTTGTGCCAATAGGAAAACAGAGTTTCCAATAGAAAACTCTGCACAAAGTGTGTTTCTGACCCTACGGATCCCTGGGAAGAACAGAAGGAAAATAAGTCAAAAACTCTGAAGCTGAATCCAAGAGTGGTGAACCATCCACATGAAGCGGATAAGAGTATAAATGGCTTCCTCATCCTGAATGGAATCAGGAAGTCTTGACTGTGAGGATAATGAAGTAATGAAATGAGTTATTCAGAAAGCGCAGTGGCCTCTGCATTTTCTCCCCCAACTTAGTCCTGAGCACATGAAATTTAAGCCACCATCTCAGTGAATGGCTAGTTCCATAATGGAAATCTTATATTATTCTTTCCCTCCTAATATTTATCTAATCTATCAACAAGTCTAGTTCTCTAGTGTATTTCAAAGTCCTCAGCTTTTCTCTTCTCACAAACATATTTGTATTTCAAAGATGAAAATTAATTGTGCAGGAAAATAAATTTGTGTAGGTAAAATAAATTTATTTTTTTATTTCACTGAGTATATGATCATAAGTGTTCAGAATGTCATTTAGTATATTTTTTCTGTGTGCTTGTTTTGTACACAAAGATGTGGCTTAAGGTAATGATTTGTGACTTCTAGTATCTTATCTGAAATGATAAATTCTACATATTTTTAATTAGGCTACTTATAAATTTAAAAGTTAAACACAATTTAAAATTGTGTTTGAAAGTTACAAACCTATAATATTAAATTAATTCTACTGTTTATCATAATATTATTTTTCTTTTTCTTGTACCATGTGTGTCATCTTTAACTGAAAAGCTAACAAACTATCTAGCTCCATTTTTTCTCAGACCACAGGCTTAGTAGTTACTAAGTCTCTGGTAACATGCTCTAAGAGGAAAAGATTAAAAATTTTAAAACAAATGAAGTAATACCTCCAATCTGACTGGGAGAGCCCTGCTAGATACAGGCCAGTCTGCACCAGTGATGCCACCTAGTGCCAGGTGCTGGAAGGCATCCTGAGACCCCCATTTGGAAGTCATGCCACGTTTCCAACTTTTGAATAAAGATAATATTTTGTTAATTCTAATTCAGAAAATTTTTTCTCAGTTGTGTTAGTTACAATACCAACTTTTAAAAGCTGACTAAAGTTAACTGGACAATGACTAGGCAGAAATCACTTTACAAAAAGGGGGAAAGCTGAATATGTCAACTTTCTGTCGAGAGCCCGCAGTTCGGTCTTATTAAGTGTCCTTGCTCAAACTAGAAGAAATTCAGCTGGTGGTTTGGAATCTGTACTGAAACTATACAAGCAATGAGGACACTATTGTGTCGATACAATGGATGTGCTACTGCATTTGTCTACTGTTTGTCTTTTCCTAACAGTTATAAACAGAGTGGTGCAACTATTTGGAACAGTCCTTGTTGTGTTAGTGTCAGGCATAGCGTCCCACTTCTCTTTATACCACTGGCTTTCTCTGCATACCTGGGCTTCCTTCAGCAAAGGGATTTAGCTCAGCAAAGTCTTTTTATTTTTTATTTTTATTTTTTTTTTTGAGATAAGAGTCTCGCTTTGTAGCTCAGGCTGGCCCTGAGCTCAGTTCAAACTCACAGCAATCCTCCTCCCTCTGCTTCCCAAGTGCTGAGATTACAGGCGTGAGCCACCACACCCAGCACTGTGGCACTGATTGCTACTGGGTGTCAGTCTCCACACCCAGCATTGTTGTATGTGGTTACCAGGGATCGAACCCTGGCCCTTGTACTTGCAAGGCAGGTACCAGAACCACTGAGCTAAATCCTTAGCCCAGCCAAGTCATTTTTGTCATTAAAGGTCTTGCAAATCTCCTCCGGATTTATCCTTTTCATCATAGTGGCAACTGTCTTGCTTGTAACATCAAGAAAACCTTCAGTGTCTAGGTAGTTTGCAGCAAGAATACGTTCAAAAGGGCTCCTTGGTCAGCTTTCAGGAATTCTTGATTCTGAACAGGGATGTCAGCTCTTCGTTCTTTGTTCTCATCTTCCTCAGGAGCAGGAGGGTTGTCCTTGAGATGGATGCACCACTGAGTGACCTTTTTTAAATTCTGCTACATTAACATTTGGTAGAAGAACTGGCCATCATCCCCTTCACCATCCATTCCCAAACCGTCCAATACGGTCTTCATTGTCACAGATTGTTTCAGCATCAACTGCACCTGTCCCTGTATCAGAACTCCGCAGGCATGGCGGGGAGTCTTCCAGGGGACTGCGGGCCCAAGGCAAACCGAAGCAGAACGCCGCAGACACAGGACAACAGTGGCCAATATTCATTTTTCTTCTTATTTTGTGTGAATTATGAATAGTTTTAGATGCAAAAAATATGATCAGTTAAATTCATGTATTGTTTTCAAAATTATTTTTAGGCTTAATGATATCCAAAAGGAATTAACCTTTTTGTAAAATTCTGAAGAGAAATACGCTGTTATATTAAAGAGTATTTTTGGTATCTTTGGCAAATAAATATATTCATTGTACTACTGCTAGTGAAAACAAATATCTTGTATTCTCTGTATCTCAATTTTTCTCACTCATTGTTCACTTTATTTCATTACTTTGCTATTTCTATTCTGTCACTATTGATTATATTAATATACATATTGTATTTTATATGCTAGAATTTACCAAATGTTTAATCAATCCAGGTTCTGTTTTAACTCTAAACCTAGAATTTCAAAAGTGTATTTTTAGATGCAAGTACTGAAAGTGGCAGTTCAGAGAGGCAACCGGGTTCCGTGTGGAATTAGCCCTCAGACGCGGGTCAGCCGCCTGCGTGCTCTGCACCCTGGGAAAGCCTGACACCTGCTGGGCACAAACACTTCACAGTGCCCCGACGAGATGGAGGAAACAGAATTAGAAAAACGCGAGGAGGTGAAATGAAACAAATCTACAGAGAGGGTTGCAGTAAAAGCTGCCCATATGAAGCATGACTTAAGCAATACGCATGTTGTATATTTACTTCAGTGGACCACTTTTAAAGAGTACTATGTTTGACTTTAAATGTTGGAAAATACATTGGATGTAAAAAAATCTGGGGATATGCTGGGATGGGGGCACATTTGGCTCATTCTTCAGCAAATTCAAATTAAGAATATTATATATAAATACTACTCTGTGACTCTGGACACTATACAGTTATCTTCCATTAAAATCTCAATTATATTCACTTCACTTGCCCACTAGGGACAGCAAACTAATGATGCTTGACAAAAGATTTTAATTGCAGAAGTTGACATATAATAAAGATGTTTTTAAAGTCTAAATTAACCATAAAATTAAATTAGAGAAGTTCCTTGTGATCTCAGTTTTGCAGCTTTTTAAAATTTTATTTTGTATATTAATTCATTTACATGATTCTTTCATAAAACTAACAGTTCAATCTTGAATAATAAAAAGAATTTTATAATAAAAGAATGAGCTACAACTATAAAGACAACAAAACAAAGAACTACAAAATGTATCATTCCTTTATCTAAAAATTAAAGTTTCAATTTTATTTTCTTTTTTTGTTGTTGTTGTTAAGACAGCATCTTGCTTAGTAGTTCAGGCTGACCCTGCACTCACTGTGTAGCCCAAGCTGGCCTTGAACTTACAGCGATCCTCCTGCCTCTGCCTCCTGAGTGCTAGAATTACAGACATGGGCTACTATGCCCAGCATTATGGTCCTTGTTACTGAGGATCAAACTCAGGACTTTGTGCTTGCCAGGCAGATCCTGGAAACACTGAGTTAAATCCCTAGCCCAAAGCTTCAGTTTTCTTAATGAAATGATTATTGTTTCAAACTAGGCTTTTGAACTATTACTTTCAAGAACATATAACAATTCCAAGACTTTAAGAGTGATATATATACCAGAATATTTTACTATCTATAACTTTTTGCTTCACATTTCTATATTTTTTCATACCATGTATATTTCTCTTAAATTATTTTCTCATTTATGACTAGAGAATACATGTAAATTTTAGTCTTTCAAATTAATAATTTGACAAAGGATTGTTTTCTAGTTTGATTTTAAAACAAAAAATTGTAGTGCAATATTTAATAATACTTTGGAAGTATTTGTATTCATGACACCTAAGGTCACAGAGATATCTTGAAGAGCATTTTTCTAAAGAGGGCCAAAGTTCACCATTTAATCTGAATATAGGTGATAATGATTGCTTTCTGTATGACTTGTTAGAAACTGTTACTGACTTAAAACATAAAAGCAATTGTGGTTATCAGCAACTATGGTTATCAACAATTATGAATTTATCAGGTGATTAAAAGAAGTTAAAAAAAGAGAACTATTTCTTTATATATGAAGCAAAACTATTGGAGTCATGGATCTGCGTGTACTGGTGGCTGGTCAGATTGGGATCACCTGATCAAGGGTTCAGCTCAGGATAACAGGAGACAAGATCTCACCGCATAGCTGGGGCCCAGGGCGATCAGAGCTCTTGTCTGGCGAAGACCATCCCCCGGAGCTGCTTGCTACTTACTGAGCACACAGTTCTTGGAGGGGTGAGGGGCGGTTAAAGGGACAGGGCGGTGAGAGTACTGATGTGAGCGGGGTCCCTTAACAAGGGAAGCAGACGCTCCAGCAGGAACAGCTCACAGATCAGTGGGAAACTTGTTTTTCTCATAAATTCATTTTTCCTTCTATAGAAGTTGTTCAGATTGTCACAGATTCACTGAGACCTCCGCTGTGACCATTGGGGTTGAGAGTCGTTCCTTTCCACCCACCAATTGCTGGCTGTTCAGGCAGCCATTATGGGCTAATAGGCAGACTCAGACTTTAATATGAGAAACTAGTTTATGAATTGCAGCTCTCCTATACGTACACATATATTATATATGTATGTATATATATATTTATATACATACATATGTATACATATATATTGTATATGTATGTATATATATACATTTATATATACATAATACGTATATATGTATATGTATGTATATACATATATATGTATATATATGTATATACATATGTATGTGTATATATGTGTGTATGTATATATATATGTGTGTGTATGTATATATATGTATATATATGTATACATGGAGACTACCCTGGATGTTAAAAAAAAAATTCTTTTGACTCTCAGATTCATTTAACTATTATCAGCGGTCACAGCAGCGAGTGTTTTACTTCTGATGATTCCTTTTTCTCACAATAATTCTGTGAGGTAGATGATATCTTCACACCTTCTGGACGGAAGCGGAGCCGCCCTGCACAGCCGGGGCGCTCGGTAATTCACTGCAGACCCGAGATCTGACCGCCGGCAGGAAGCCCCGCCCACCTTGCTCACGTGCCACGTGAGTCTTGACAGGCGGGTCCAGGACTGAGGAAACGTTTGCTTTGTTATTTTCTTTTGCTCTTGGCGATGTCCACACTCCTCTCACCCTCCCCTCTCTTTATTCCATAGTAGAAAAGTGAGCAGCGCAACTGTAAACTCTCTTATTTACCCCATGCGTGGAATGAAATGAGAAAGAAATCTTGTGCAGTGCGGCACCCTGTGTCACCAGAAGGGACTTTGCATTCCCGACCTACAGCGCTGCAGGAAGGGCGTACTTATAACCTCGGTGGAATTCAGAGAAATCCCTCATTTCTCCTCCCTTCCTTTTTCTTCTTTGTCTCTTTCTTATTTTCTTTTGTCCCCTCTTTATTTTGATTCTCTCCTTTTATTTTTTCCTGTTTCTTCTTTAGTTTAGCTCTCTTTAATTTTGGCAAAAAGCATGTAAAACTATTATTTAGAGCTTTTGATAGCATTTTGATAGCATATACGTAGGTATATTCTTAAGTATGTATGTATTTATTTTTCCTTCTGGAATATGTTTAAAACTGCTCATTGCAGCTATCTTTAGGGGTGCAGCTCTAGCACATGAGATATGGTCACACTGCTCTGATGCCATCGCCACCGCCTATATTGAGCACTTCTTTTTGTCTTCACAAATTGAAGGTTTTTAGCTATTAAAAAATAATTCTTCATTCTTCCATCCCCTCAGCTCCTGACAACCACATTCTACTTTGTCTCTACGAATTTAACTATTCTAGTTCCATTATTCATGTGGAGTTATACAGCATTTGTCTTTAATGTAACATCTTTAAGGTTTACCCATGTTGTTGCAAAATCTGACAGATTTCCTTTTTATAGCTGAATATTGTCTCATTTCTTGGTGAATGCATATAAAATATTATCTGTTATATTTCTCGAATGTGACCTTTTTTTTTTATTCATCTATCAGTGATCACTTGTATTACTTATATGTTTTGGCTGTTATGCTAAGGAGAACATTTACGCTGGCTGGTGTTGCTATTTCAAATCCACTTTTAAAAAATAATTTAAACCACATCTATATCCTCAGAGACTTAATTGAATGTTGGGCCAACTGGAACTTTGTTTGTATATTTTCCACCATTATTTTTACCATTAACAAAAATAGATTTAAGATACAATCTTGCTTTAAAATTTCTTTTTTCCTCATAAAACAAGCTGCTAGATGGAAGTAGTTATATACCCCTGTAATCCCAGCCACTCAAGAGGCTGGAAAAGAAAGATGGTGTTCTGAAGGCCTGTCGGCCTACACAGATGGACTCTGACTCAAAAACAGAAAAACAAAAATAAAATAAAGTATTTTAACTAATGTATAAAAAATTAGGACAGTAGGAATTAATTATGTTATAATTACATGAAGGAACTGAGAGTGAACTAAATAAGTTGAATTTGCAAAAATAGTAATTAATCATGCAGGATTACCTTTGGTATACTTAGGGCATGTTTGTCCACATGTTATTACTGAGTCGGTGAGGATTTAACTGCTACAGACTTGAGTTTGGTGTACGATGATGGACAGCATTGTCATTTTGTAATTTGCTATTCATCAAACTTATTTAGTATTTCCATGTCATCATAATCTTATAATTAAGACTATCAGGCTCTTGGTGTGATAAATCAGTGCTAATGTGAATGAATTATTACCTTATAAAGTATTAATTAATATATTTCTTTTTAAATCCCACCAGAGACATAGGTTTTCCTCAGGCATTTATGAATTATTAATATGTATATATGGCATTGTTATCTGCAATTTGTACTCATTGCTAGGTAAAAAGTGAAGAGATGGGGTCATTTATAACCTTAGTTTCTCAGGCAGGGAGGCCTAGATAGGAACTAGGTGAGGTGTGGAAAGTCCTTATGAAAGTGACCAGATCAGCCTATTTCTTTGTGAGAACATTAATTTTCAGAACAGCCGTATCTACCATGTTTTGCTTCATTTCCTTCTTGCTTCCCTTTGGATTTCTGAATTCATCTCAGTACTAGACGTCAGGACAAAAGTCCTTCACTGTGTAAGGGCTCTTACAAACACAGAATCTTTTCCAGTGTTGGAGGGAAATTTCAGGTCGCTGACTTGCTTTATGGTAGGGATTTTTCAGAATATAGTCCTTGGGTAATGTGTCAGTTCAAGCAATGGGTTACCAACATGACAGTTTAAACATTTAGCCTCACAGAGACTGGATGACAAGCAATTTTTAATTTGAGTTCTAATAACTAGTAACCAAACAATGTTAATTCTTAGACTGCTACCCTTATTTCTTACAGAAAATACCTCGTGTTGTTCTTATCTAAAAGCATCTTTGTTGCTCCACTCAATAATAATGGATATAACTGAGCCCTGACTTAATCAAAGAAAGTTTTTTCTTAATTTTATCTTTGCATTCTCTTTCCTGAAAGACTGTTACTAAAATGTCCAAATAAAGGATATGTAGATTATTTATAAGCCTTTTCTTCATGGATGGTATACAAGTTTTGTGAGTCCAAAGAGAACCTTTTTGTACTTTCTGTGTGGTGTTCCACAAATTAGGCTCTTACCCACGCCTCAAGAAGTTTCCTTCTCTCTAGACCACACCTCTAACTTCCAACTCAGAAAATGTAAAGGATCAATACAGCTGTTTTCAGTACATGTTTTTGCACAAAAGCAAAAGGGTTATTACCTTAGAGAGGTTGCCAAACACAACCTGCGGGATGCAGGCTTCTCACCCTCAGATTGCAGGGGTCCTCCACCATAGTCACCCTAGAAAGGTATGAACGATTTTTAGATTTGAGCAAAATATGTGTTGGGGATCATTGCATTTGCCTTTAAAGCTCCTGTCACAATTTTGCCATGCTTAATTTGTATTTCTTAAACCTATATTTTCATATCATTTTCTTTTAAAAGTATATTTGTATTTTTAACACTCCTCAATGAGCTGATTTCAGCAGCAGTGTAAACCTAATTACGAGCCACACCAGGGGCTCTTTTGCTGTGGGTAGTTCTTTGAGTTTGCACTGGATTAGCGACTGCCGGGGCCAGGAGCAGGCTGGCCCGCTGCTACTCTGCCTCCTCAACTATTTTGCTCACAAGATTAATTTATTATTTAGGATATTTCAGAGATCTCTGCAGGTGGCACTACCATTTTGTCTCACAAAGAAAACAAATTTTTCCCTTTGAACCTCCCAAAAATGTGCATGTAGTGATAACTGGTATTCTCCTTCTCTCTCTTCCGTTTTCATAGCCACTGGGCAAATGCTCATGTGAGCGACAGTCTCATTGCGCTTCAGCTGAAGTTGGCTGTTTCCAGCAATTAGGAGCATCATAAGATCTGCATGAGCAAACTAGTTACTTTTTAAAGATCCCTTTATTATGATCCTCTACATTTTGAGTCTACTTTTGTTGTTGTTTTTCTCAATTCTTGGTTTTGTTTTATTTTTCCCCTCACATTTCACCATAATTTATTGACGTACTTTAACAAAATAGGTCAACATATCTTTTTACTCTCTTTAAGGGGCTGACTTTTTAAACATCTCATCCAGAGAAATCTCAAACAATAAGTTCTGTGTTTCTCAATCTATCTTTAGGTGGATGCCTTAGAAGGACAAGGTGGAGTGATTATATCGAGCTAATCGCCACAGCCTTCTATTTCCTCTTTTTTATTTTTCTGAAATTTTTGTATATTCTCCCCTCTGTGGTTCAGTGTGAATGACCTCTACTGGCCCATCAAGTCCATTGATCTTACTGCCCATAGTACATAAAACTCAACTATCATGTAAATTATTTATTAATATGCTATAGTTCTTGTGCTACTCATTAGTGAAATGTCAGTCCATAGGCGCTAATTCTAACATCTATTTCATCTCTGTATTTGTTTGTTTGCTTGCTTTTTCTATTAACTGGAGTTTTTCTCCTCTTTTTCTGCCTCTTCTGTCTAGTTTTGTTTGCTTCTTCACGCTGAACAGCATTGTGTTACTCAAGTGTCTAGACTTCATTGTCTGCAAGTGAAATGTAGTGCTCACCTGAGATCCAAGGGGATCCTGATGTCATTTTTTTTTTTTTTTTTGGAGACAGATTCTCACTTTATAGTTCAGGCTGGCCCTGAGCTCAGCCTCAAATTCATAACAATCGTGGCTCTGCCTCTCAACTGTTGGGAATACAGGTGTGAGCCGCCATGCCTGGCACTGTGGTATGTGATTCTGATTGCTGGTGGGTGTGAGTCTCCATGCCTGGCATTGTTGTACGTGGTTACCAGGGTTTGAACCTGGGCCTTTGCACTTGAAAGACAGGCACCGGAACCACTGAGCTAAATCCCCTGCCCACCTGATGCCAATTTTTAAGTGCTGTCTTGGCCTCTTCCACGTGTGTCACACAATTTCCCCACCTTGGTAGCTGTGCCCGCATCTGTTTCCTTCACTGGGATTTTTCTCTTCTGGGATTCCTCTGTAATGCAGTTTGAAAATTGTTCCCAGACAGGAAACAAAATTGAACGTGGAACTTGTATGTGGTGCTTCTCTCTTGGAAGGATCATGCAAATGTGCAGTCTCCCGCCCAACACCTGAAAGCTGTTGCTTCATATATTTTGCAAGATTCCTAATTTCTACTATTGGAAAATAATATCAGAAGGTCAGAGTATCTGACATACTCTGCAATGGCCAAAGACAAAACTCTCCAAATTTCATGTTTTTTAGTTTATTGAAAATTTATAGAATAAGCTGATTTATGATGTATAAAACTAATTCTTGTTTCTAAAAATATCTTTATTGTAGGAGAATATTTATTGTATCTTTATTAAGGAGAATTGACAGACTTCCATTGACTTTTCTCCGCTTTAAGATGATTTATTCTATTTGTTGAAAGATTTTTCTTTAAAACTTTACACTTTATAAATTAAATCTCATAGTGTTTCTGTTGAATCTTTTAAAAAATGTTATTCATAGTGTCATTTTTTAATTTGTCATTGGCAGATTGACATGTAATTGATCTAATGAAATTAATTTATTAGTTATATATAATTGTATATCAAAGTTAATTATATTGCTGGTCTGATTAATTTTAATTTTCATCTAGAATATTTTGCTTTCATCATGTAAGACCATATCATCTGATGCTATAATTGTTATTTTAACTGTTTTTGATCCACACACTATTCATTTACTTATATACATCATACATTATATCTTATTATACATTATCTAAGGTAATAGACCTAGATCTTGGTCTCTTAGTTCAGTGTTAATATTAATATTTGATTCAAAAACAATATTGTGTTTTTGAATCTAACAGCTAAACAGTGCAGAGTCTGGTTTTAGTTCGGTGTTTTATATTTTTAGCATTACTAGTTTCTTTACCTTTCATGAGTACAGCAATGTGGAACATGTCAGTTTTCTCTCACATCTTGTTTCATCTTAATTTAAAGCTAGATATCTGTGTCTGAAAGTAGAAGTCAATATAAGCCTCGAAATGACTGTAGATGAGAAGACTCCTTGCTGACATCGGCGTTTCTAACAGCGCTTACTTCTCTTTTAGGAACTGGTGTGCGTATGTGCACACCAGGCTGTCTCCCAGCGTGGTCCTGGACAACCACATTCCAGGTGCGAGAGCAGCCTGCGGCTGGATGGGTGGATCCTGCCCTCAGAGGTAGGTAACATTTCTTGAAAGAGCCACTGCCTGGTCCTTGATCTTTTGTGGCTGGGAATATACATTAGTCATCCCAGGTACAGACATGTGGTAGGGTCAGGGAGGGTCATCACAGCAGATTGGATTTAAGACCTTCAGGAAATTAAAGTCTAGATGTAATACTTGTACCATCAGATTGTCTTTAGGGTCAGAGGAAGAAATGGAAGAAATATAGGCCTGGAACCCATTGTTTGGTTCAGTAATGGTTAGCTGTCCTTGAGGTCATTGTTGCTTTTATTCTACCACCTTCCCAACAAACCCATCCTTTAATTCCTCACAAAATATATACAGAACTTGGAAGATGTTGATAACCTTCTTTTCACACTAGGTCAGAGAAGGAATTCAAACATCACTTGGCTCTTATTCTTACATGTAAAGCCATTAATTGCAATTATGCATTGTGAAGCAGCTAATGGAGGCTTTCTCCTTGCATTTGTTTTAATGACCCTTATTACTTGGCTTTCCTCTTTTGTAAGAACTGTATCATTGTGCTGAAATGTGGGAGTAGGCACTTGAAATTTTCTCCAAATTCGTGTAGTTACAGTAGCTCAGCAGGTGTGGCTGCAGAGCCTGCGATAGTAACTAGGATTGCTGTTCAGGCCCGGATGATGAATGTGATGCAGGTTGTCATGCAGATAACTCCACAGGTGAACAGAGCACCAGCAGTCTGGAGCACGGCACAGTATGGACACAGAAAATCAAGGTGCTTCTGAGTCCCTTGACGGACAGTAAGGTTCATGGTCCAAAGATTCAGTGCATCTCAGGGACACGGGAGAGCTGAGCTATCTTGTAATTTCTTTGTCAGCATGAGACACAGCGAATGTTTTGTTCCTTCATCAATAATTAAAATATTACCTCAATAACTCCTCTTTCTATTTCTCTTCTGGATTCAAAGTGAGTTCATTTTTTTTTTCTGAAACCAAAAGCATCTTTATTCTATGCATTCTCTTTTTATAATCTGGAAGGTGAAATGTAAATTGAAAATGACAGAGTTATCTTAATTTTACTTACATCACTAGTATCTCATTTATTTCAAGTTGTTTGTCATGGAGAAAATTGTCTTTTTAACTGAAACAATATAGAGTTATCCCTATAAATTTTCCAAATTGGACTTGAAATAAATTCCAATGTAGGTGTAGCTAACCAATAAGAAATGTGAAAGATAATGTCTTTAGAAAATGTAATGACAGGTATCAATGCAAAATCACAATATACTCACTGATGTCCTTTTTATGATATTCAAAGAAATCTAAAATTAATGGTTTTGAATACAATATTTATGGTGAAGATTATTATAATAGCTAACACTTATTAAACTCTGTTTGGGGGCATAATTCCAAATATTTTATATTTATAATTTCAATTTCACATCTGATTGATAACTTAAACAGTCTTTCTCCTTGATTGCTCCCCTTTTGAGGTCTCAGAGGATATCCAGTCCTGTCTACAGGATGCAACATAAAATTGTTACCTCATTGGAATGGAAGTGCTGTCCCGGGTACAGTGGACCAAAATGCCAGCCAATAGGTAAATTCTGATATTTATTTCACAACAATCTAATTAAAAGTATAAAAATATAAAGAATAAGCAGTTGATTCCTGTGAATAAAAATGTTGCATTTTCCTCTTTGAACAAATCCAAACTAACAGCAGCTGCAGTATCAGAATTATATTTTTTAAATTTCCTACTTGATAGCTATGTTAGCACCTCAATGCCTTATAAGCTATCTTGTAATTTCCACTTCTTATCATCAGCTCAGTTTTATACGATGAATGCAGAGTCCATGGATATCTGACTCAGCATCTTATTTGTGCTTAACGAAGTGCTACAAAGATATGCTTTACCAAATGATCAAATGTATGATTTTTATGCTATTAAATAATTAGAAGTTCTTATGTAAAAATAACTTCTTTCTAATTTTACTCTGATTATTTGAAATAACATGTATATAACTGAAATTATATGTTAAAGAATATGCCATGCATGCAATTAATATTTTTGAAATCCTAGTAAAGCCAAGTTTTCAACTGACATTTTAAAGATTTTCAGGTGGCAAGTCTGATCAAACACATGGTAAACTGCAGTGGACTAACATCTGTGTGACTATTATTTTGCTTTGGGCTTTAAACATGTTTCTTTTGAAAAATGAAATAGGGTATCAGCATCCATATTTTAAATGAATGAATATTGCAAGAAAGGCCATTAGCAGTGGTGGGGAATTCAATCAACATTGAAAGAGACTGTGATTAAAAATTAATATAAGTGTGGAGAAACCATTATGATTCACATTATGGAAAAGAAATCATAGTACAAGAGCTCTCGGAACCTTGCAGTTGAGTTAGGGTTATTATAGATGTTTCTGTGAGTTCATATACTGAGAACCTGTAGGCGAATTTCTCTGTAATGCCATTTGTTCTGGGTCTGGCTTCAATTTTGGAGATGATATAAAATTAAATGCGTTTTCAGTCTATGGCATGAACACATACTGCATTACTAATCAGATAAACTTCTAAAGAAAATATGATCCACACTGAAAATATTTGGAAATGAGATCATATAGCATATTCTAACAAGATCCAAGCGTATCCCTGCATTCAAAGGGCAGCTAATTTCCATGAGTTGCACACATACATTTAGAATGTTAAAGTGTGTTTATTTCTCATTTATATCTTTAACTGATTAAAAATTCTCAACAGTAGTTAGAATTCTATTTGTAAGGTTTACATGTCGCTCCTTATATGAAGAGTGATATCTTAGGAATGTTAATTCCATTACTGTTTTTTGAAGATTCAACTGTGTGTTTATTACACTCACTGTTGCACATAGGAGACAGTGATGAGCTTCAGGTGAGGGAAACCTGTGAAGGCTTCTACACCTGTTGATTGGCTCTTAATCACCCTGCTGGACTCTGTCCACCTCGGGGGAAAGGAGAGACCGAACTTCATCACTGCAAACATGCACACAATCAACAAAGACATGGGACGATTTTGAAAATCCAAAATGTACTAAAGGCTACTTTTGCAGAGTATTAGATCCAATATTCAAATCATCATTGGGAAATTCTAGCTTTGGTTGTTCAATGACACCCCGTGTGCTAAGTGAAAGCATCCTGTGGATATCTTTCTAACCAGATTCACAAATGATTGTCTTAATTCCAACTGACAAAAACGCCCCACAACAAATCTGCTTATGACCATGCTGTCCCCATCACAGAACTGGAACTCCTTGTAATTCAGGTATCTACTGATTAAGTGACTGTGCAAAGAACTCTTTCTTGTCTTTTGAAACGAATGGTGAGAACAGTGGCAGGTAGGCCCAGTTGTGTCATCTTGCCATGAAATCAGTTCCAAGAGAGCTTTGATTCCAAACAGCATCCTGTAGCTTGCTGCAGTGCTCTAACCATCCTCCTCTTCTTTTCTATCGTGGTCCAAAAAACTGCTGAATATTTTATTAGTGGAACTGAGGCATTGGAAGAAACAGGACAACTGTGTTTCTTTGTCACTGAGCCATTCTTATTATTTCTGTCCTGGAGGGCGGGTATCTACACATTCCCCTTCAGAGAGCTACCCAATTACATGCCAAGCCTCCTCACACTCCCTGTCACCCTGCACCACTGTGCCACTTATCTTTTTTTCTTCCACAGTAGAGGAAATGATCCGCTGTAAAAATAAACAGGCTTTGACAACCCTGTCCATTCTGTCTCATGTGATGACGGGCTGCCTCACACGTAGCAAGAATAATCACTTTGGCTCATCTGTCCTTTAAACCTCCTCTGAGCCCTTGAGATTTCTGAATAACCTGGTTAATATCCACCGTGATGACTAATTTAAGTCAGAAAATTATTCTATTCATAGGAAATTTGTGAAGTGCTACATACCTTGCACAAAGCCAGGACTCCTCAACACACTTAATCCCCATAACAAGGTAAATTCTATAATAGAAAATAACAATTTTCTTTTGATTTTAAATACTTAGGAAAACATCAGTAGTTCAGGAATAAAAAAGGGGCTGCTGAACTCTCCTTTTCTTCTTATTTTCTGTTTTTTTGCTTCTTTTTTCTTCCTCCTGTTTGTGTAGACTCATCTTCAGACTCTTACAAAGAGAAGTTTTCCGTCATAGTCCATCAGGCCATTGTTCTGGTATCATATTTTGACATACCGCACATGCATTTTAGCTGCACTTCAGTTCATCAAAATATTCTAGTTATAGATGACTTTTTTAAAATATCACTTCTCTAATAAAAAGGCAACAATATTTTGAAAGTCTAACTGAATACAACTTTACTGAAAACAGCTTAATTAAATGCAATCTTAAAATAATAGTTTTGGTATAATTTATGCTGTTATATCTTTTGTGGGTCATGGAATTTTGCCCTCAGAAAGGAATTTAATTTTGTAAAATGGTATTCATGACATATTTTGAAGCATTAGTAGTGACACAGCACTCACATTTATTTTATAAAATTTGCAATTATGGACTTTTCCAGTAGATGTCTCTAAAATATTCTAAACTGAGACAGGAAACTGTGGTTTGGTGTAAGGAAGCAAACAAAAGAAATTTAAGTTCAAATAGTATTGCATTAGAAAAGATGATTAAGAAAAGCTTTTTGTAGATCTTGTTTAATTAGTAATGTTAGCTAATGCATTCATGTTGGGGAATTGGTACATGAACATATACAAATTTGTTTTTTAATCAAAGTCTTTTTAACTCAGATTTTCTATACAAGAAAAAATAGGTTATAAAGTTATGTTTTATAAAATCTATCACAGATATTATAAGTACTGAAAAGATGAGACTATGCACAGATATTGAAACAAACTGACCCCTACCATATATTATAAATATGACAGATTTTTATAAGTGCCATAAAAAAACTCAATTTATGCAACAAGTACTGCTAGATAACCCTGCACCCAGCTGCCTACTTCGACCTCACTGGAAACTCTTTATATGTGCACTGAGTGTTTGCCACCAAAAATCCACTTGCTTTCGCAGAATCAGCTGGAAATCTGTCTTGTCAGGCCACACAGGAAGGCTTGCTGCTCGGAGAGAGCAGGCAAGCTCATTACTGAACTGCCATTATGACTTCCTCCATATGGCTCAGAGGCCTGCAAGGAAAAAATAAAACACTCACAAATACAACCTGTCTAATTAGGCAAAGAAAGAACCTAATCAGGAAGCTGTTGCTCTTGCTCTCGATTCTTGCCAACCTTGCAAGTCCTTGAACCTCCAAAGTCAGAGTCTCCACTGCAGAGGAGAGGGCGAGTACTTGAGTTGTCCATTGAGACAAAAGAAGTTCACTTTTTGAAGTATATTGCATTTTAACTGTACAAAAACATTGCAATTTATGACTTAAATAAATGTCCTTCTGTTCCTGTACCTACCACTTAGAAAAGACCAAGAAAGGGAGACTTAGAAATCTGCATTCAACAGAACCAACAAAGGGTCTGTGGTTAGGTTAAAAAAATAGATTAGTTGGAAAACCTAAAATCTTAAATTGTTTGTAGTGGGAAATGCATTTGGGGGAACGGAAAGACTGTGAATGTTCACAGGAGAGTAACTGACTCCAGGGTCAGAGATCATATTGTGTTGCTGCAGCCGCAAGTTAAGTCCTGGACAATAAATCAGGATGGATGCAAGTATTGAACTCCAGTGGACAGATAGAGTCGGGAAGAGATAACGCATGCGCTCCTGAGTGCTTAAAACAGGCATTTCATGTTTGTCACAGCCTTGCCAGGCTGCTTGTGCAAGGGATTGAGTAGGAAAGAGGTTCATGTGACAACTGGATCCCAGAGGACTTCGTGTAATGCTTCATAGGTATTTATTTATAGTGGAGTAAATTTTCTCACCTGTGTCTCTGTCTGTGTCCCTGTTTCTGTCACTCTTGGTGTTTTTCTCTCTCATCTAGATTTTTCTCCCCTCTTTCTCTCCTCACTGTCTCTCTCTGCTCTCTCTCTGTCTCTCCCTCTCTCTGTCTCTCTCTGCTCTTTCTCTCTGTCTCTCTCTTTGTCTCTGTCTCTGTCTCTCTCTCTCTCTGAATCATGTTTTCTTTCAAACTAGGCTCTTGAAAGTAATATGAAAAAAGTTTAAATTTTTTAATTATATGTATATTTACCCATAAGGGGGAGTTAATAATCAAATGCTGGAATGTGTGAGAAAACAAGACTCCCACTTGGTATTTCTGTGTATTATATTTTAGCCCTTTCAGTTTCTTTTTTTTTTTCCCACAGATTTTATTTACTCTGCCCTCACTCACTTATTACTGATTTCAAAGTTTTTTATGCTTTGCTTTGTCTTTTGTCAAATGACCAATATTCTATAGCATATCACTTATTGTCCCCTTATCTATAATATAATAGTATTTTTCCAGATCATACACATAATATTTATCTAAACTTCTCTTGATTTGAAAGCCAACAGAAAACTAAATTTTTATGCTCTTTAATTTGCTGCCTTTCTATTCTTGTCATTTCTTAGTTAGGTTTGTTCTGATTTCTTCAGTGTTTAGCATCTTGGCTGGACTGGGTAGCACAGAAAAACTACCTGAAATTCTCCCTCTCAAATTTCCACCAGGATCTAGGAAGAATAAAGTCCTCTCCTACTTCCTCCTCTGGCTCCTCCTTTTCCTCCTCCTCCTTTTCTTCCTTGGTTCCTTGTGTGTGGATACACAGCCATGCCAAGAGGGAGAGAAAAGGAAGTGAGGAGGGAGAGAGGGAGGGAGAAGGAGGGTATTTCCCATTTTTGGAGGTGTATCAAGTGAAATATATTATAATCTCTGTATTCGATATGCAATCTACAATGTTTCATTGACAATGAAATGGAAAGACCTGATTCTTTTAGAATATTGCAATTTAAGAGAAAGCTTCATGGTTCCAGTGCCTGCCTTGCAAGTGCAAGGATCTGGATTCAATCCCCAATAACCACATACAACAATGCTGAGCGTGGAGACTCACACCCATCAACAATCAGTACCACATACCACAGTGCCAGGGGTGATGGTTCATGCCTGTAATCCCAGCACTTGGGTGGCAGAGGCAGGAGGACTGCTATGAGTTCCATGCTGAGCTCAGAGCCAACCTGAGCTACAAAAAGTAAGACTGTCTCAAAAAAAAAAAAAAAAAGGAAAGAAAGAAAGTTTCATGACTTAAAATAAAGCTATCGCAAAGTGTTTGAACCTCTGAAAATAATTTCTAAACCAAACCAATCTGCTTCCTGATTTTGAACACAAGATAGGAAGGAGCCAGGATCATACTCAAAGATTTATCTTCTAATTCTGTGAAGTCAGTTAATCCATAAAGTTAAAGATGAAGGCATTGCATGTTTTCAAATGAACATATGCAATCGATAAAATATAAAACTATATATCAAGAAATATAAATCACACATATCCCAATAATTTATTGAATTCTACCACGTGTTGGTTTCTTCCTGTGACAGGGATACTGATACCAGGGAGTGAGCCTGGCTCCTGACCTGCTAGATACCTGAAACGCTAATTCGTTTTCTCTAAAACTGAAGAATGAATTTTAGTAATGATGAAGGTTAAGAGTAGGAAAAACTTCATTGAGAAAGAAAGCTTTTGCCTAAGAGGGACAGAAGGGGGATCCAAAAATGGGAGACCCAGTCACCTCACTTTCCAGGGGGCTTTTATGGAACAAAGCCAAGAGGTGAGGTAGGTTGCAGGTGGGACAAAATCGCAAGTATAGTCACTTAGGTAAGGTTGGTACAATAAGAAAGGACAAAATGAACAAGACCATGAACAGCCAATAAGATTATGACAAATATAGTTGCTTAGGTAATGCTGATTAAAAGGGAAGCCAAGTCATAACACAAGCCTACAAGGATTTTTAGTCAGGTGTCTTTCTGGAAAGGGGTTGGTCGAGATCTTGGCCCTCCATGCTGGGAGACTGATGCCTACTTAGCATATCAAGCCTGTTGTTTAGCCTGCATGGATGAGGTAGTGTTCTTCCTTGGTAATACTAACCTTCAGTGGAGGTGTCTTTGACTGTCTTCCATGTTCATTTTTTCCCCGTGGGCTTTTCGAGGGCCAGCCTGTCTGCTTACAAGATGTTTAACTAGCTTCCCTGTCTATAACAATCCCACCTTAGAACGTCCTTTTCAGAGATAATTAGTATAGTGAACTATTACAGTCTCCTGCAAAGACTTAACCATCTAATGGAGAACTGCTGAGTGGCAGGAGTGCTCAATGAGACTATCATTTCTATTAATATCTATAACATTGTCACCCTATTAAAGTACATATTAGGCTCTAATGAAAAGATTGTATTCAGATTTTACAGTCTTTAAATGGCATTCATTTTAAATGTTTTGTATCTTCATTATTAACTGTTAGGAATATTCTTGTAGAAATACCCTATTTAATTGATTCATAGAGTTTTGTAAACATCGTTTGACCAAGCTTAAGGCAACATAAATTAAGAAACATTTATTATCTTTCTGAGTTTTGTCATATAATTTGATTCCACTTACTTAAATTCCACTTACTTAAATAAGAACATCATCATCATCATCATGACATTTTCTCATGTCACTGATAGTTTCCAAAAATATATAAACATATAAAGACTTAAACAACATATATTTGTATCAAGCAGAATACATGGCTTTCAAATATAAATATTTGTAGTACATATGAAGCTTAACAAGTGAAATTTAACAAGGGATATAACATATGAAAATGAATTTTTAGCCATAGTCTCACAGATTACCGGTGATGCTTGTTTACCTCTCAGTGTTTATTATTTTAATCTCTGCTATGTCTTTTGACTCCCCAGCCCTGTCTCTCCCTTCTATATTTACTGTTTTCTTTTTATAGGTGGCAGTAAATATGAAGTTCTCTAGAAGAGACTTAGAGGTTTTTACATGATAACACACTTATCATTATTTCTGTCAGAGAGAATTGAAAACAGCAACTTATAGTGTCAACATTTTGAAAGCCCAGAAGTGGATCTAAAATTCAAATCTTTCATTATTGTTTCACTGGCTCCACCTACTTAAAAATTTCAGTACTTTTTAAAGTCCATTATTTTCATACAAATTTTTAAGAGTTCATATATAACCATATTATTAATGTGATGATAAAGGCATTTTTCCTTCCTGAGATAAAGGAAAGCAATGGTCTTCAAATTTTGACTTTTACATTTTAGGAACATTATGAAAATCTTTGTGTGTGAGAAAGTTTAAATGTCATTAATAATATTTTAAAAGATTATTTGACTTTTAAAAGAAATTGACAATAACAAGGTCACTGATTTTGTTAGCTACCTCATTTATAAAGGGTAATAACACAAAACTGATTTGCATTGATATACCTATTTCAGAATAATTACATGAAGTAAGTGTTATAGTAATTTTCTCTTCTGAATTACTCTATTATTTCATGTATAACTAATGCTTAAAATTCTGATCTTTCTGTTTTATTTATTTTATTAACAACACTGGTTATATATTTTAAAAGTTTCTATTATTTCTAAAACTTTAGTTTCATTGAAAGATTTTACTATTAAAAGTGCTTACTTTGGGCCTAGAAGGTAGCTCACTGATGTCATGCCTACCTCATAAGCTCAAGTTCCTGAGTTCAATGCCTTGTACCATAAATAGATAAACAAATAAGTAAATAAATATGCTTGTTTTGTAAGCCCAATTTTTATAGCATTCTCTAATATTTTTCTCTTCATTATTGATTGCAGATCAACCTTAGTGTAATGTAAATGTAGTTATGACAAATCTAGTAATTTAGATTTTAAATGATGCATATTTGAGCATTATTTGCATCCAATATTTCTATATCAGGTGAAAATAATGTACTAATTTTAATTGAAAATCAGGCCAATTTCATTTCTGAAACACTTGTTTTATATTGATTTACTTTTGATGTTATTTGATATTGTATGTGATAAATGTTTCAGAGTAATGCTTGCACTAATTATCTACCTTACTACTAACTTCATAATTGATACTTTTAATTTTTATTATATTTGAAAGGTTCCCACGGATGGTCTGAGAGAAGAGCTTTAAATAGTTTGAATTTGTCTCTTTCCATGATTTTCATAATTCATTATAAATTCCTGAGTTATAATTATCAAATAACTATACATTTGGAAAATTAGGATGTTTGAGTAGGTCACTTAAAGTAGACAACAAACAGGTCCGAAGTTCTAGCACCGCAGGAATCATAGGCAGAAGCAAACAGAAAGTTCAACTGGGGAAAAGAAAAAACAGACAAGGAACAAAGCTTTGTAACTAAGCAGGGCAGGAGGGGTTAAAGGTAAGCCCTTCCCTACCTTAAAAAAAATAAGAACCAAGATATACCACGTACAGGTACAAATATTCTACAATGAGTGAGATCATTATGAATACCTAATATGTACCAATAAACTTAATTAGTTAGGAAAATAAAATACTGAAATCTTCAGGTCTATGTGGTACATGACATGGGCCCAACAAAGTGGTCATTCTGAAAAAGTTGTGAGATGCTGCTGTGCAGGAATTCCGTTCATCACGTATCCTGCAAACTCATCCTTTCTGACGTAATCACAGTTAACGTGAGTGAATCTAACAAATGCCTCCCCCTGCTCAGAGAACAGAAAGAGCGAGTTGAGATTCCTCTGAACACCTCAGCCCTGTGTTTCTCGAACCCAGGGTGTGTGGGAATCACAAGCAGGGCTGGTCAAGACGCACATTGCTGTCCAACCCCAGAATTTCTTATCATTAGGTTTGGGGGAAGAGTCTCAAAGTAGCAAGTCTGAAAGTCCCCAAGGTTGTTGATCTTGCTAATCTAAGCATTATGGTCTGAAAACCAGCTGCCCCTCTAGTGCCATTCCAGTAGACAGAAAAAAATCTTATCATACCATCTAGGGAGAAAGCATGATAGAAAACATATGCAATCATTTAATAGCTATATCTGTATGGACTAGTTTGAATTTAGACTCTGAAAAACTTATTCCTCATGCTTGGCAAAAGAAGTAATGCTTTCCCTCATGCACCCCAGCCCCAAATAATTATACTTTTCCCAAGCTGCACATTATTTTCTTCCACTGAATTGATAAAAAAAACAACAGAATTCATATAATACAGTGGAAGAAAAATGAAAAGGAAACAGTGGACATGAATCAAAATTCATTTATTTAACTCAATGCCCTGAAGAAAAAGAATGCAAATTCAATCTAACTATAGAGACTAACCCAAATTAGTGCCTAATCTATCAAACTTTTTATAGAGTTGAAAAACTCTAGTATTATTGTCTATGCCTTAGGGAACATAATTAATATGTGCCAGAGATACAGGACTTTATTGGCCTGTAATTTCACATCAAAACAAGCCTAGCGGGACACAAAACTCTTCTTTGCCTGAGTCTGATATGAAAACTTCAATGAATAAAGCTCTTCTTTCAAACTCTACATTACTTGATCCATCAACTTTTTATTGAATCTTCTCTTGAAAGTGTTTATCCCAGTGAAAAGTCACATTGCTGTTTAAAATGCTATGCATTTTTGGGACATAGAATTTCTTAAGATTGAATATAAGTATTTCTATTCTGATGAAATTTCACTAGCTGGGATGTGTCTAATAGTTTTTTTGGTTTGTTTGTTTTTTGGGTTTTTTTAGCTCATTGGAGACTATATCTTTCTCAAAAGGAATAGCCCACTTGAGTGGCAGCATGAAAAGACCACTGAGTACAGGAAGGAAGGAACCTGGGGCTGTCCTTTATTCCCCGTAGTCACAGCTGGAAATTGCATTGCTCAACATTTAGCTTTTGTGCCATTCCACTTGGAAGGCCACTGTAGCTTTTAACACAGCAGATTTTAAATTCCACCTAATTGTGCAGGCAGTTTACATCCCTACTTTACACAGCCCGTCCCCTTGCAAAGTACCCTCCATTTGTGCCTGAAGGAATTCTGAATAATTTCATCTCATCCCAGACAACATGCGGGTCTTGCATTCCAACCCCAGCCTTGTGTCACAGACGCTGCCCTATGGGCCGGGCGGAGCAGCGCACTCTACAAGCATCCTAACGGTCATGCTTCAGTGCTCAGGAAAATGGAAGTCAGCCATGGTACACTTCAGGACTGGAAAGACGGGCCACTCCAATGCTTAACGCGCCCCATGTTTTTCTTCCATCTAGCCCAGCAACAGCAGCAACTGACACACAGCAACCAGGCTGAAAGTCACACGGCTGTGGATGGAGGAACCGTGGAGGAGACGCAGCCGCAGCGGCAGCAGGACTGTGGCGATGCAGGTCGTGGATTGTAATTACTATCTCTCTAACCCAATTATTGTCAACACTAGACTTTCAAACAAGGAATCTCTAGGCTGTGGAATGTGTGATGAGGGCACATTAGCATACCTCCCAATCCTTCCTGGGGTACAGAAACTGAATGTGCTACCAGTTCCCCAGAAAAGGACGGTGGATAATTATTGCAGAGCTCTTTGCAAACACGGGGAAAAAAAAAATTAGAAATGTGAGGCTGGTTTGTAAGGAAAAGAAGACGTTTCCAGAGTAAAAGCAAACTGGTTCCCTCAAAGCAGCGCGGTCTTGAAAGCGTTGAGGGTCGGAGCAGCCTCTTCCGGTGGTGCGGAGATCACGAGGTAGCGGTTCTTCCAGTATCCCAACAGCTCGACAACTAAGCAGCAGCAAGAACCCGGTGTTGATCCAAAGTTCGCATGTCACCTGCAGGTGCTGCCTTCCGGTCAGAAATACTGTGTCATTTCTTTCGTGCTTAACTTTACCCTGGGAGAATTAGTTGTTTCCCGCTCACTTCTTTTGGCTGTGTGTAGTGCAGATCTTGTCTTGATGTAAAGGAATCTCAGAGAATGTAGGTGAACACACTTTGACTATTGTTCTGTAATACAGTTAGAGGGGTTGGAATCCAGTGTCTTCGGAGAACATCGTCATTACTTGAAATTCTCACAGTGTAGCGATGGTCTCTTTTACTTATGTCTACAGCAGTTAATGCTGTGTCTCTGGATTTAGAAAAGGATGATGAATCATTAGCTCTGTAACCTCCGGCTACACCTTCAACTTTCAGTTTTTCCCAATTGAGAGTGTGACAATGACTCTGAGATTCAAAAAAAAAAAAAATGTCATTTGGGTAAAGTTAAACACTTTAGAAATTGAAAAGATAGTGCTTTCTACAAATGTTTCCTTCAGCCTTAGGTTTAGGGTTGCCATTTGGTAAAAGATTGTAGTCTTTTTTCCAATATATTAGGCAAATGTAGTTTATTTGAATAACCTTTAAATCCATCATGATATTTGAATGGTTTTAAACATAGATTTTTTTTTAATGACTCCAATTTTCTCTCCTCTTCAGCAGTGGTGCAGAAACTGATGGAGCAAACGAACCAGCAGGCAATGAAGCTGACCGCCCTGCAGAAGAAGGTGGACAACATTTCTTTGACTGTGGATAGCTTAAGAACCATATATTCCTCACTGGAAAGGAAAATCAGTGAAGATAAAAGTAGGGAATTTCAATCTTTCCTAAAAGGTAAAAGTAACATAAAGTAAATTATTTATTTAGTTAAAACAATAGACAAATGATTCAGTTTTTTGGGGTTTTTTTTGTTTGTTTGGTTTTTTTTTTTTTTTTTAGGTTTTTTGAGACAGGGTCTCGCTTTGTGGTTCAGGCTGGCCCTGAGCTCAGCCTCAAACTCACATCACAATCCTCCTGCCTCTGCCTCCCGAGTGCTGGGATTACAGGCGTGAGCCACCACGCCCGGCACTGTGGTGTGTGGTACTGGTTGCTTCTGGGTGTGGGTCTCCACACCCAGTATTGTTATGTGATTACCGGGGAATCGAACCTGGGCCCTTGCGCTTGCAAGACAGGCGCTGGAACCACTGAGCTAACTCCCCGGCCCCGATTCAGTTATTTTTTATCATGTCCCTTTGGGATTTTGCTCTAAACTGGGTTGTGTGGAAATCTAAGACATCTTTTTTTGAATGAGATATTTTAAAATCACTCAACCTCTGGAATAATTTAAAGTATCTTTACTATACACTCAGATCTTCAACTGAATATTCCCTCTGATTGTTGGATGTTGTCTACCCAGCAGTAGCTTAATTTTTGTTAATTTATTGTTAAAATGATCCCATGGATCCACTGTGGATAATGTCCTGTTCAAAAACAAAGTTTGTAGTAAAGGAATGAATATCAAGTTAGCCAGATATGCAGTTCTATCAGTATTGTTGATAGAGACAGTGATGAAAAATCTGAAGTGATTTCTCCAGAATTTTTCTATGTCATGGTATATAAGTAATAAATATATCTTAAAATATTACAGATCATACAACTACTGATTTCTTTATAAATTATACTAAGCCTTGTCTGAATTTTGTCCTCTGAAAACAAGCTTAAACACAAACTGTGTTCCATTGTAAAGGGCCCATGGATGGGCTCTTTCCTACTATTTTCACTTGTTATCAGAATCTTTATTTTTTTTCTTTTGCAATTATTGGACTGAAGCCCTGGTTGTTTTGATGTCTGTAAACTGGGACCTATTTCCAGGGCTTTTTTTCTTCCCTCTTCAAAGACAGCTGCAGTGTGTGGAGTCTTCGCTGCAACTCCTCACCCTACTCTTCTCCCTCCCTCTCCCACATCCAAGGACTCATAGAAATAGATTAGGTCTGGGTGACCGAATGGACTAGGACAGACTTCTGTCTGCTCTCATGATCTTTCCATTTAATCACATCACATCTTATCTACTAGCATTATAGTAAAATTAAAACTTTAATCACATCTGCCAAATCCCTCTTGCTCTATATGATAACATATTCCGAGGTCCTAAAGAATAGGATGTGTCTCTCTGGGGCTAGGAGGGGCGGACATTAATGTGTGTCTACCATTGATTTACATAGGAGGTGACTGCTATGAAAGTGTTACAGAAAGACTGCAGCTGGACCCCTTGAGATTTGCAACAAATCCAGTGTAAGGGGGGAGGGGAGAGCTTTTGGGCAGGGAACTAATCCCGTTGATGAGTGAAGGGTCTAGAAGAGTTAACCAGGCAAAGGTCTGATTTTCAGAGGTGTCTCAGTTCATTGGTGCTATTGCATGTCTCCAAGTCTCTGGATGGCAGATGCCTTCACTCACAAAACTAATGCTCCCGTACATCACTGCTTCCATGGCTCACAAAGGATGTTTGCTCTATTATAGTTCAGTTGAGGAACATAAGTAGTTAGAAATTTTGAATATAAATAAGGTAGAAATGTAATATTCTGTACCAGTATGGATACTTTTGATAACATGCTTAATACCTTTTAGGCATGGCAATAATGTTTTCTTTCTCCAGTGTATTTTTCCATAGAAATTTTAAAGCATTACATCTGGAATACCTCATATTGTTAATTTTTGTTATTTTTCCTAACTAATTTGATCAGGATTCTTTACTGAATTTTATCTATGTGCGATGTTTTTCCTTGTCATTTGTGTTCTGACTCAAGTCATGTATTTTTTTTGTTTGATGGAGTTTAACACCTATTGTTACTGTCCAAAACTAAATAGTTCAATAAAGTTTCAATTGTGTTTCAACTTTTGGATCTTGGAAAATGCCTTAAATCGAAATCATGAGTTCATATACTCAAAGAAGATCTACTGTCCAACCTTAAATATATTTTTATATTTTCAAGTCTTGAGGACTCATGTGAATTAAAAACAATTTTAACTAATACATGCTAACCAAATTATCATGGAGAAAGAGCAATACAAATAATTTTACTATTGATTAGCATCTTATAATTAGAAACTAGCATCTCTGTTTTGATACCAGAAATGTGATCTTTCAAATTTAATTTTCTATATAAAATTTGAAATGTCTTTAATGACTATTTGTTAAATAGGTGATGTGAAATTCTAGTCAAAATTTAGAAAATAAAATACCTTAAAATATTTTCAGTTTGTTCTTAAATATAAAGCCTAAGAATGTTTCTGCATAGTTTCTAATTTTATGATATTTTAAAAACTTTTCATATTACATTCTTCTTTCCTAAGTACTTTGGTACTATGTGTCACTGGCTACTACTTCATGTTTTAGATGTTTTTACTACTTATTTCTATTACATACAAATTAACCTTCACATATTTTTGGGATTTCAGTTTCCAACATGTATAGAAATAATAAAATGCATTTTTTCCTTTAATTTAATGACTTTAAATTTTAGAGTAAAACAGATTTCTAGGGACATGTTTGTTTGTCCCTGGAAATATCCATACATATTTATAGCTTTGTCATTGTGCCAGATTAGTATTAAAATGTCAAGCAACAGAACATTCCTGTTTTGTATTACTATTACTCCTTCACAGTACTTTTTATGTAAGTTTTTTGTGGATGGTAAATACTTTTGAAAGTGTGCTTCCAAAATAGAAACACTCAGAATATACATTCACTGTTATCATATATCATATAAATCATACACTCAGCTTTGTAACACATACAGATACTTTGATGGTACTAGGGCTCAGACCCAAAGCCCAGCCACTGAATTATATCCCCAGCCTTTTTGCTTTTTTGAGACACGCTCTCACTAAGTGATCAGGCTAGGCCATGAATAGATTATAAGCCATATCTCATATACCATTATGCAGACCACCTTCCTTTAGAAGATCCCTTGTGTTATGTTGCCTATATCTTATAGGCATTTCTATTTTATGGGCTTCATGCTTAGACATTATAAATATAAGTCACATCAATTCATATATAATTTTTATTTTTTCTTGTATTTTTCCTGCATAAAATGGTGCTTTTTTTTTACTTTTTAGTTTTAAGTATTCAGCTTTGTATTTTAATCACGTGGAGCAGTGTAATATCCTACTCTTTTATTTATTTATTTTGCTTTCTTTTTTTAAATTCTGCATTACAAGCCAGGGATGTAGCTCAGTGGTACTGTGCCCGCTTGGCAAGTGCAAGTTCCTGAATTCAATCCCTGGGACTGCAGAAAACAAAATCAAATCACAAAGGTTAAAAATACTGCATTTAAAGCCCACCACAATTTTAGTTTATGATCAGTCTACTCTTTCTCACTTTGGAAGAATTTGTACGTGTTCTTCAATGGCAAATTTCTTCTTCCCTTTCTGTTAAAAATGAATACCATACAACAATAATCAAGCAGATCTTGAATCCCTATTTTGTTTTTAGATTGACTTATTTTGATTCCTAAATCTATTTATTGTTTTATAACAGTTACAAAGAATTGTTAAACTTTGTGACCATCACTTCATATTTTTCTTCAACTCACGTTATTTTCTGCAATGTATTAGTTTTTATGAGCTCAGGTCCTGGGAACCTAATAACTGGCAACCTAATAACATCGTCTGGACCTCTCAATAGGCATTATTTATGAAAGCATAAATGTCAAAGACCTTTTTCAATCAAGACAAGATCTAGAATTATTGTATACAAGGACCAATTTCCTCATAGTGTCTTAGGGTGATGATTCTAGTATGTTCAATACCACAGTTGATTTCTTCTGTCCAACTTATCAGTTAAAATGTTACCTTCTACAAATAATGACTTTGAGAGACCATAAATAAATAGAGAAACTCAAGGATTATCTTGTTAAGATACGTAAAACTTTTGGACATTTAAAATATTTTTCTTATTGTTATTTATTATCTTTTGCTTAGGTCTAAAATCTAAAAGCGTTAATGTTCTGGTGAAGGACATAGTAAAAGAGCAAATTAAAGTCTTTCAAAGGGACATGGAAGAGACTGTGGCACAGCTCTTCAAGACTGTATCGGGTCTATCAGAGGACCTAGAAAACACCAGGCAAGTAATTCGACAAGTGAATCAGTCTGTGGCTTCAGTAGCTGTCCAGCAAAAGTCTGTTTTAATCCAGAACACTAAGCCTAGTTTGACTGATATAGAAGATCTAAAGAATCGCATTGTCAATATAAGGCAAGAGATGACTACAACATGCGAGAAGCCTATTAAAGAACTAGAAGTGAAGCAAGCTCATTTAGAAGGTGCTCTAGAAAGAGAGCACATGAGGGGCGTCTTGTATTATGAATCCTTCAACCAGACTCTCGCTAACATGAAGGAAGCGCATGAGCAGCTTTCGTCCACTGAACAAGAGTCAGACAGGAAGAATGCTAACCCTGTAGAAACAGTCAGCAGCAACGTCACCATGTCCATGGCTACTCTGTATGAGCAGATAAGCAAGCAAGGCTTGATGCTGCTGCAAATGCTTGATGATATCCACATCCAAGACAGCAAGATTCACAATCTCACCATCAGTTTGAAGAGGGAGAAAGAATCTATTAGGAGTGAATGTGGGGACATGCTTGCTAAGTGCAGAAATGATTTCAAATTTCAACTTAAGGACACAGAAGAGAATTTGCTGGTGTTAAACCAAACACTGGCTGAAGTCCTCTTTCCAATGGACAATAAGGTGGATAAAATGGGTGAGCAACTAAATGATTTGACGTATGACATGGAGATTCTTCAACCCTTGCTAGAGCAGGGTGCGTCATTTCAACAGACAATGACATATAACCAACAGAAAGAAGCAGCAGTTACAAAGAAAAAGGTGGAAAATCTGATTAATGCTGTCAACAGTCTAAATTTTCTTACCAAAGAACTTACAAAAAGACACAACTTACTTAGAAATGAAGTACAGAGTCAGGGTGATATTCTGGAACGACGCATTGGTGAATATGCATTGGAAATGGAAGATGGGCTAAATAAGACAGTGACTATTATAAATAATGCCATTGATTTCATTCGAGATAATTATGTGCTGAAAGAGGCCTTACATACTACTATCTACAGTCCTGAAGTCCATCAAAAATGCAAGCAAAATATGGAAACCATTTTGGCATTTATTTCTCAATTCCAACGTTTGAATGATTCCATTCAGATTTTGGTCAATGACAATCAGAGATATAATTTTGTCTTACAAGTTGCCAAGGCTCTTGCAGATATTCCTAAGGATGAGAAACTACATCAGTTCAACTTTCAAAACAGTCCCCAAATATTCAATCAAACCACTTCCCAACTGATGAAATACCAAGAAAATATAAGTCATTTGGAAGAAAATTTAATCTCAGCCACTAAAAATTTCAATAGTTTTGAAACTCGGCTGCAAGCTATTGAATCTAAGGTGAGCAAGACACTCATACCTTACCACATTTCACTTAAAACAAGCCTGGACAGAAATGAGAGAGATCAAGCTCTTCAACTGCAGGTGTTAAACTCCAGGTTCAAGGCTCTGGAAGCAAAATCCATCCACCTTTCAATTAATTTCTCTTTGATTAACAAAACTCTTTATGAATTTCTAACAATGTGTCGTAACGATTCTTTAAGTTCATCAGAACAGTATGTTAGCACACCTAACTGGATAAAAAGTTGCTTACCAGATCGTCTTCAAAGAAGTCTGATGGAATTTGTGGAATCAATAACTGAAATAAAAACTCAAGCTGCCCTATCTAATTTCACTCAGTATATAGATCGGTTGTGGTCTGATGCTCTGACAAATGTCCTTGAATCTCAGAAGCAAATAAAAAAACCAAAGAAACTTAATGCACTTAAGAAACCATCAGTGAATCTTACTACCATTCTGATGAATCGGACCCAAAGAAACACAGACAGAACTGTTTATCCTGGTAAGTAGGAGCTAAAAAATCATTTTTAATCTCACCATCTATTTAAATGATTAAAGTGTTTGTTCCATCTCAGTAATGATACCAATAATAATGCCAGAATAGTAGAGATATATTAACCTAGTTTTATGTTCAGAGTAAAATTCACTCTAGGAAGGACCATGATATTTGGGGCCTTTGAAGCACTCCATCTGTTAAATGATTATGGCAGTTTAACAAGAACATACATATAAAAAGCCCATTTGATTGCTGGGGATTTGGCTCAGTGGTTCTGGCCCCTGCCTTGCAAGCACAAGGGTCTGGGTTTGATCCCTGCTAACTACATACAACAATGCTGAGCAGAGAGACTCACGCCCGGCAGCAATCAGAACCACATACTAGAGTGCCAGTTGTAGTGGCTCAGGCCTGCAATCCCAGCACTCGGGAGACAGAGGCAAGAGGATTGCTTTGAGTTCAAGGCTAAGCTCAGGGCCAGCCTGAACGATGGTAACAAGACCTGTCTCAAAAAAAACAAAAAACAAACAACAACAACAACAACAACAAAAGCAAAGCTTATTTGAATTTGGATAGTCAAGTCAGGCATGCATCACTGATGCGTTATTTGATTCTGATTCTATATAAATCTCATATGCACACAGAACAGTACATTTGGCATATACACTTGTTTATTTTACTTTTTTATGGGTAGAACACTCTAAATAATTAGTTACTCTTGTACAGACTGTGTCTACATGAGTTTTTCAAAAGCTGTGAGGTAAGGAGCTCCTTGATAGGTCAGGACAGAAAATCATTTTGGCAGCGCTGAAACCAATCCTGGATACGAAGTGAGAACTCAGGAAACACCTGACGGTTAAGGTAACCTGAGGTAAGGTGACCACAATAGGCAGTGGATGCCAAGCTGAGGCGTTAGCCTGGGGTTTTAGAGTTGGACAGAAAATGTGGAGCAATGAACTGGGCGTGGTGGGGACAGGGATGGAGAAGCATGTGGTGAGCCGTGGGGCATAGCAGGATTGCAGGAAAACTCGGCAGCCAGTCTGGACCTTACCGAGTCAGGGTTAGCAAAAGCAGGAAGAGTCAGATCTCCAGAAGAGGTGGCTGAATTGGAGAAGACACACCTCAGAAATGTATGTGTCCAACAGAAAAGGAGGGGCAATGGGAAGAGCAGTGATCTGAGACTCAGACTCCGACCCTGCTCCTGGCTGCATTAGTAAGTTGCTGCATTGGTGAGTAGCCTTAGGTGATGAGTTTAGCTGCCTGGGCCTCGGGTTTCTCCCTTTGAAGTGATGGCCCTGCAGCAGGTAACTGCTGAGGTCATCAGGAGGACTGTGCTGTGGCGTGCACTGCTGGAAAAAACACAAAACCAAACCAAAGCCCGCCGGCTGTCCACAGTCTGAATGCACTGTTCTTGTAAAAGAGACTCAGAATATCCTGAAGTCTTGAACCTGGGTAAACAGATGTTGTAAATGGCTTGGGAGGAAGATAAATCAGGGAGGAAAGAATGTCACTGTGGTGCACATGCATGCCTAACAGTCTCTCTGCGTGAGTGAAGTACTTTTGGAATGATTGGTGTGAGTAATAGCAAATGGTACCTTCACAGTGAGAATACCTGCTTATTCTTACTAAAAGAAATGACTGTTTTTCTCCTGTATGTTTTCAAATTATATTCCCACTAGGATTACTTTTACGTTTTATTATTTTTTAACTAACATTGAAAGTCTTTTCAAATTTAATCTCTAAATGTTTTTATAATTTAAAAATTGTGGAATAATATTGAAATGAATACAAATTAGTACATTTTGTATTATTCCCCCAAATCAAGCTGACCTAGGAGAATTAATCTTGCTCCTATAGGAGATAGAATAAGCCATGTAGAATTTTCTGTTTCCCAGAGAAACATAATATCTCAGTACAAGTTTATGTAATAATAATTTTAGGGAAAATTATGAGCTGATCCTTTTCCACATTACCCTACAGACCATCCTTAGTCTCCTATGAACACAGTAGCAGGAGCTATGAGTGGAATTTAGTATGTGACCAGAGACCAGACAAGGGAGGCCATTTGTTGCATCTTAAATCGAGAGCTCTCTGGATATGAACAGTTAGTTTACAATTTAAATAATCTCAAAATTAATCAAAGTAACAAACTGCCTTAGATCACAAGAACTCAAATTTTAGTAGTGTCAAGAATACACAAAAATTTTATTTGGCTACTCAGTGATTAACTGAATATTGGAGTAAATGGGCCAATCAGAAATAACTTAGTTCTGCTTCTCATTTTTTTCCAAGATTCCTTCATAAAATTGTTTCCTCTTCCTTTATCTACTATGAGTATAATTTTTACAGACCTATCAATCAGAATTAATAATTTTTTGTTCCATTTCAGTGAAGATACCATTAGTAAGGCCAGAACAGTAGAGGTGTATTAGCCTAGTGTTACGTGCAAAGTAAAATTCAGTGTATGCACGACTATGATGTGTGGGGCCCTTACAAGGACCCATATGGATTTGAGTATCTGATAGACTAATCCTTCTTCCTTGGACCATGGAGCTGGCAATATTCAGTGGTCAGCTCAGCAAGTAAGGTCTCTGCAAGTTAATGAAGCCAGTGGATGCAGGTTAAGTTCTGCTATAAAAATAAAATTGTGTGAAACAAAGTAATCTTTGACACTCTTTTATACCACAACTGGGGTACACAGACACGCTGGCTAGATTTGGGTGTATCCTTTGAACTTGCTAATGTATAATTTATACCCAACCACATTGATCCCTTTCACTATTAAAATCAGAAGATAATTCATCATCTTATGAATCTCACAGTATTCACTTCATAGTTGCTATCAATTAAAAAGTACATGCAATTCATGGAAGAATTAAACCTCCTTTTATATTTTTTTCATATTTGAATCTTTATTGGTACATTTTATATGCATATAATGATCATATTCAACATTGAAGATGTGTACTAGTATACGACACAATTTAATTTTCATTTTCCCTGTTCCCCTGACCACCCTATAACACCCTGCCCTGTGTATGCATAAGCTTTGTTTCTTTTCTTTTTTACCATCATATTTTTCTTTCTCCTTATTGCTTATCCCTACCCACTTTTCCCTTTGAGTATTTTCTATTTCACAATATCTAGCATACATTCTAGAACTCATTCACATCTTCAGTTTCTCATGCTGGAGAAAATTTGAGGCCTAACACTAATAGTATAATAACATCAGATGCTGTTAACACGATAACACCAGGCACTGTACAATTAATGCTGTATACTTTTCTTCATTCACCAATATGTATTAGGTGGATGGTATCATCTTCCTATTAGTATTTTGAGGATTAGTAACCCTCAGTGAGATTATCTGCCGGAAGTCATTCAACCTCTACCCAGCTCCTACCATCTCACCCCAGGCTCGGTCCTCACCGCTGCGCTCAAGGGACGGAGGAGTCTTCATGTTCTTTCTTCTTCGCTTATTCTAGGCATCATATTCTCTCCACTGTCTCTCTGCCAAGAATTCCGTACGGCCAGAGCTGATATTACCGGGGACCTTATTTCCTGAATCCCCAATTACTGGCGTGTAGTTTCTGCTTTGACTGTGAGGACATATGTGTGACACTCCGCAGCCGGCAGTCACCGTGAGCTCTTCACGAGTTCTTGCTCCTGGAGCAGAAGAGCAGTGACATTCAGAGTATGGAGCCCTCTCACTTCCTTTCTGTCCTCCCGCCATTCAGTTTTGCTAATTCTGATTCCTCAGTAGGCCTTCGATGGAAAGCTAGTCCGGGTCACGTGCTGAATGTTTGACTTGTTTCTGAACAATATTCAGGTGACGTCAAGAGGTTGTGGTCCATGTGTGAAGTTTGTTTGTGCAGCAGTCGGAGATTTCTCTCTGCAGCCAGAGGGGGCCGTGCGCCATGCCGGGGCCCTCAGCCCTGCCTCTGTCCCCTCAGCCGTCCGCTTCTCGGCGTGCTGCCTGCTTTGAGGCCACTCACTTTCATTTCAGCGCTTCTCCCATCAACAGTTTAATTCTCCATAATAAATGTCTTCTATTCATAATTATCCCAGTACTCTTAAGAAAGATTATATTCCATAGAAAAATTTTAGTGTACCAAGTGCAGCTTTTAAGAATTATCATTCTCATGACTAGAAGCAATTTAAAACTGAAAAATGGAGCCTAGTGAATACTGAAGTGTTTTCTAATACTTTAAAGCTATTTCTGTGTGTCTTCAGCGAGCAGTTGGGATGACTAGTAATCATCCCAAGTTCCAATTATGGAATTTGGAATCCATAATCCAGGTTTTAAGTCCTGCCTGGCAACAGATTGATTTATTTTTTGGAATCTTACTTCCTCAGTAAAAATAGCATGCTAACCTTACAACTTTACTTTGAGAAGCAAGGATATAGTCCACATGTATTATTCAGTCATAGATATGTGATGCAATTTTCTTACCTATATTAAATTATTTTCTCAATATTTCATTGCATACTTGATATATAATATTTCCGTGTACTGATAATTTACAGACTCACTGTATTTCATTCTGTCCTATCTTTACTTTTATAAATCACTGTGTGACTTAGAAAACTTAGCATTTGCTTATAATTTAACTGATGTTTCTTATATGTGATAAATCAAAAAGAACAGAATACAAACAGTGCAAAGGTAACTGCATAAAACACATGTATTGATAAACACTGAAAATACATTTGGAAATGTTTTAACAACAATTTTCTTCAAGGAATTTTTTAGGATTGTCTTGTACTACAAAATGTCTCGTACACATAAATTTCATATGTACCTCAAGAGAAGTAACAAATTAACTGCTATAGAAAATAGCCAAATGCAAGTAAAAAAATTGAAGACTATCTGCTCATAGTTAGAATTTATATTCCATGTCCGAACATCTCCCAAACCATGCACCCTTTTGGTGATTCTCAAAAGCAATTGTAGGGCCCAGGATACAGTTCTGTTTAGAGCTAAGGTTTATTACGGTAAAAAGATACACCATGGGATCAACTAGGGGGAAGGATTCGAGCACCATTCCTTGAAGGGCAACATTTCTGGAATGTTCATTTGTTTATTTACTTAATAGTTCTGTCAGAAGAAGATGTAGTAACGTGTGTGTAGCACTGCTTCCCCAATAAGCTTATTAACATCCGTGGGGCCTGGTCCCTGGGCCCCTTTGGCCCGTCACACACCAAAAGGCCATCTTCTCAGAAAGGAAGCATCAGCCATATTGACTGTACAGAGAGTAGGCGTGGTGATTGACACTGGTTGTTTTGGGAGTGAAGTTCTTGCATGCCATCCGAGGGCAGCACCATGCAAGTCAGGCTTTCTGGACACAGGCCTCAGGCCTGCTACACTAACTCTTTTTGTCCTTCACCTCAATGGCATTCTGTAAAGATTTAGTTAGTAGACCTGTCCCCCCAAGATGGTTCCCTCAGTGTGTGTCATTTCAGGACTCCAGAGAATATTAAATGAACTACTTTACATTCAGGGCTCTCTAGGAGAAAAAACTACCTCCCAAACTTCCATGTGATTCTCCTTCACATGGAAGGATGATGACAGGTGAAAATTGAAGGCTGACATAGGGGACAACCTTTTCTTTGCTACAATCACATGTCCGAGGTAGCAAAGGTGAATGATCAGAAACCCCTGGTTGTGATGGTCATTTTCAGAATCAAAATTTCTCACATTTAGTCTGACATATAAAACACAACGGAACAGAACACCAATTGCCAGTAACACATCACTGCTCGTGCGTGGTTCTTCCCAGGCAAGAAGTTACATTTTACACACACATTTGAGATTTGAAACTAAACAGCGTTTGAAGGATTGAGAAAAAGACTCCAGGAAATAGCCTCAAGAAGAGTAAATGTGGTATAAAAAGTAGAACAAAATAAGAACTGATCATTTGAACAAAAAAGATTTAAGGGTGATTGAAAATACTATCTTCAACCATTCATCAATCAGTGAACAAGTATGAGTAATTACAACATAAATGTGAACATTTTTAAATGCAAATATAAAAAATGGATATTTCTAGGAGTTCTGAGGAAGAGAAATATGAAATATTTCTGGAGGAATGAAAGGGTAAATCTTATCTGACAGAAACAACTTGATAAGTGGGGCAGAAGAATAGCACTGAAAGAGAAGAGTGTATCCATAAACAGGAGAGCAGAAATATTTTAGAGTGCATTGGAATCAGGAAGAATGGAAAAGGAAAATGCTGATATGGTGAGAGTACGTCAGCTGGGAGCAAAGTTGAATGGTGGTTTGTGTAGTGTCTCCTTTGCGTAGGAGACTAGGAAACAATGTGACAGTTGCATCATGAAGCTGTTGAAATCCAGTGTCCCAAGCAAGAACTAGAGATATCAGCCCTTTGCTCTGTTATTATTTAAATGAAGAATAAATAACAGCTAGATACTAACATAGAAAAAAAGCAATAAACAAAAATATAGGTAAAATAACATAACCTAACTTGATAGCTATAATTATTACATATGTTATGCATATTATGGGTAAAATAAATAAAAATAATGATAAATAGAAGGCCAATACAACCTTCCTTTCATTCTTTTTGTGAAATTTATGTGAAGTTTGGAGTAAGCACTGAGAAAGGTTGAGGAAGTAGGATGTAAATTCAGCAATGTTTCTTCTCATGAAGCTCATGTGTGAAGCAGGTAATTATAACAGAAAATGACAATGCTACCAAGTGCAAAGTGCCTTTAAAATGTAAAGAGCTCTCCAATCAGGTCAAATTTAATATGAACATTTATGCGACTTGAATGTAGGATTAAGAGAGAAGTACAACCAGGGAACATATGAGGGTCCAGAAAGCAAAAGACATAACAAATTGAGATTTATGAAATATTCCAAGATAGCAGAAAAAGAATTTAAGTCATGTTCAGAGCAGTGAAGTTAATCTTGAAAGATTTGTTACACTACTTGTGCAAGATATCAGAACACTGGGTGGGTAGAAAGTTCACGAATACTACTGAGCTCCATCAGAGAAAACAAATGGACTAGAGAGGATTTAAGGTATTAGTGAAGCCTGAGGTTAGGGAGAAGTTGTAGAGAGTTTGCTTGAAATGATACCTTGTCTTTCAAAATGCAAACCAATGACATCATGGCAGCATGATCTTTGAAAGGCTAAGAGGAAGAGGCAAAGTTGGGTATGAATATAGTTATCTCTTCAATCCTTCATTAATTCATTTATCCGTCCTTGTACACTTCAGCACATTGTGTAGGTCACACTGCGTACTGACCCGTAGTAACACAAAGTTTGAGAAATAGAGCACCTTCACCTTGACTGGGACCTCACAAAGGCTCACACTGCTTTTGGAAGGAAGGTTACCTGAAACAATGGTAGGTGAGTGTGATAATAAATTCAAACCATCAAGGAATTAATGAGAGAATTAAAAGAGTGAACTCTGGCAGAAAGGATGAAAGAAAATGTCAAAAATGGCACTATATTGTTTGATTTATTGCCTGACTCTTATTCTTAATTCAAGAACAAATAGCTCACTGATCTGTAATGAGAGCAGATATTTATAAAGGCACCACACCATAACCACTTTTTAAGTATTTCAATAACAAAGTAAAAGAATATGAGTCAGAAGATGTACAATAGTAGACCTATAAATATAATTACAATTGTGAATTATTGATAGTAAATATAACCTCAATCGGCTAGCCAAGCTTACAGTTTATAGGTTATAGACAAACCAGTGGAGGCAAGTGGCTGATGTGTCCAGCACGGTGACCAGTTGGCGCTGTGAGAGATGTCTGAGAGGATGAGGCGCATTTTCTCAGGAGCGTGGGCCCTCCAGCTGGAGACAGCTCAGGCCCTCCATTACACTAACATGGCGTCCTCTTCCAGAGGAATGAGCCCACAAAAAAATTGGATAAGGGGAAAATATCGTTCTCTGAGATGTTAAAGGACAAAAGGACAAGAGCAATCAAGACCCCATTCCAGGAGGTAATGGCACACGAGGAGAAAAAAAAAGAGAGAGAGAAAGAGAGACCTCATCTGGGACATTAAAAAGATGGCAAAGCCTAGGTTTTGAAGTCAGATTGTAGCCATTCATGATGCAAAGTAATCTGCTAATTCTACAGTTGCTTAAATTCTTCCCCCAGAACAACTTTGATGGCTGATTTCATGGATAAGCTGAGTCTGCAGGGGAAAGTGACTCTTTCTCATTTGGAAAATTGAGAAATACAGCACTAACCAGACTTCATAACTAATTCAGTATTTCTCCCACTCCACCGCACAGTATGGTCCATTCCTAGTGGAGCATGTTAACAGGACACTGTTCTGGGACTCACTCACCAAACTGGGTTCAGAGAGTCTGAAGCCATTGCTAAAGGTGAATCTACTGATGTTTTTAGAGATACCAGACAATGAACTAAATTCCTGAATGATAACTGAGGTGAGGGAAAGGATTTGCTAACTTATTATAAGGAAATTAATTCCAACAAATGTGAGCAAGTTCAAAACATTTGTTAAACTATATTATTACACATAATATATAACATGCACAAAAAACATCACCTGGGACATTCTTATATTTTTGTTGATGAGAGATTGTATAGGATATTATATAAAACACAGTATGCTGTTTTCTAGTTACAGAAGTTATTTGAAGCTTTATAAATAAGTTAAATTTTCTACATGTAATGTGTAGAATGTCATCTGCTGAAAAGCAAAAGTGTTGGGTTTTACTTCATTCTTTAACTGACATTTAATGTTTCTTTCTGGGGATAGTACAATTTATTCAAAAAGTTATGAATCAATAATCATTTATGGGTCTTTAAATTTTACTTACCATAAGTGATTCCATGAAGAGCGTTTTGAAGAATGACCTCTGGACACTTGGACACAAACACAATCACCTTTTGGGTACCTCCAGTGTGGAGTACATGTATTTTGCTGGTAGAAATTTCTGTCTCCGTGGGAATTAACCTTTTTAGTGCTAACAAATAGGATCGAATGTATATAAGGAACCTCTTTCCTCACATCACACCTAATCATGTCACATATTGCTACCTGACATAAAAATAATGTGAATTGCAGTTAGATTTACTTACATATTAAGGTGCAAGCGTGAGTATGTTTTAGAATTTGAGGTGAACTTTTGTGCTTACTGCTCAATGATTTGTCTTCTTACACCATTTGACCATTTTGCTCTTTAAGAAATAGTATTTATTTTATTTGGATTCATCAGAGATCTTCGTGTGATATAGATATTTGTCATCAGATCATGTTTGTTAAGGATATTTTTTCTTAATTTGTTACTTTTCATTGAACTCTTGTTTTCACAGATTTCATTGAAAATGGATTTTAAATCTTAGCCAATCAAAAATGAAAAAATTTTTCTCTCATGATATTTGTTTTTTCTTTTGCTTCGAATGAGTTTTCTAAAATTTTAGGGCTGTACAAAAATGTTATCCATTATTTGAATGAAGTGCAATGGGTTATTTTTTATAGATATGAAATATATTTTTATAGATATCCACTTAGCATTATCCACTGAAATTATGTTTTTCCTCTCCAGTGATTGGAAATATTTTTATCATATACTAGTTCCACCTATACATGATTCTCTGTCTAGAAAACTATATTCTATTCTACAGTTGACTAAAATCTTGACATTTTCATGAAAATAAATGCAACAAGTCATGGAATTGGCCTTGGTTCCCAGAAGGAAAAAGAGAGATCAGGGCCAAAGCATTTGCACAAAGTCCTCCACTGTACTGATGGACCACTCAGGTCTTTTAACCCATTTTAAAATTTCAAATTCAGTATTAGACCTGTTGTGCTACAATCTGTGATTCGAGATGAACTGATAACTAGGTCGCCTTCTCTGCTCTCTCTTGTGCTTGGCAGTAACCGAGGAGAGCTCAGACTGCAGCCACTTCCCATGCCAGAACGGGGGCACCTGCATAAATGGGCGGACCAGCTTCACCTGCGCTTGCCGGCATCCTTTCTCCGGGAAAAACTGCACCATCAAGCTGGTGGAAGACACTGCTTCGGCGCCAGGTAAAATATACATTCTGGATTTTACTTGATGTCATGTGCAGAACCATGTTTGGAAAATATTCAGAATTATTATTGAAGCCAACTTAAACCGGGCCCGCGTGAGGGTTAACTTCTTCTACTTCTGAGACCTGTTGAATAATATACCAGATTCACAACTGGAAATGCTTTTTTGGTGTAAAATTTATTGTGCAGGCACTTGTTGACATTTGTAAAGTTGACATTCTGCAGAGTGTTTGTTCTCACCTTGCCCTCCTCACTTTTTTCTTGTATTTTAAAATTCAGATGTATATGTCTGACTCATGTAAACTTCCTCTTCCAACAAACTGTTTAAGAAATACATGTCTGATCCGTATCAGATATGCTCATTTACATGACGCTCAGGTGCTGTTTAGCCCTGTGGTGCTGTGGAGGTTAAGCTAACCATGCCATTTGGGCCCCTGCGATCGCCAGGCCGTGATCAGACGTATCAGACAAAGCCCTCTGTTTTGTTCATTTAGTATCCGAAGTGTTGTTTGCTTCGCATGTTCTTTAAAAGTGCAGCCTCTCTGCTTTTTATCCAAGCAAATATGTATAGTATTTGATACATAGTATCTTTACTGACTGCAAAAGCGTATTTCAAGTGGAGCTTTCCTTAAGTATATGTTGATGAATAAGTTTTGGGTCTATTTTTAACTCTCAGCTTTTGTAAGTACCTTTGGCATTCATTACACAAAATATTGCTTTTGTCTACTTCTCTCCAGTGAGTGCGACTTCATTTAGTTTCCCTTTACCTTGTAGAAACCGTTTGACAAGGTGCTGGAAAATTTGTTTCTGCATCATGGCAGCTTCAGTCTCTGTGAGGGCTTTAACACATCCCGGCTAACACAGGAGTCTCAGAGTGCTTTGGATTCCTTTGTCTCTGGGGAGATCAAAACCACATGCAAATTAATCTCTGTGACATGTCTGTGGGGGAGATATCACAGGTGATTTTCCTGCTATCCTGATGTAAATGAAGAAACTGAGGCTCTCAGAAACTGAGTGAGGTCCAGTGATTTAGCAAGAAGAAGAAAACACCCGATGCATACACTGTTGTTAAATACACCAGAGGACCTTTTTGCTTTTGTTGTCTTTTTATAACTCTAATAAAATAATAACAATAAGAAAAAACAAAGTGAAATGATGAAAATTAATTCCTGATATCTTTTTCATTGACAGATTTTTCCAAAGGATCTTACAGATATGCACCAATGGTGGCATTTTTTGCATCTCATACATACGGAATGACTACACCTGGCCCTATCCTTTTTAATAATCTGGAGGTCAATTATGGAGCTTCATATAACCCAAGGACTGGAAAATTCCAAATTCCTTATCTTGGAGTATATGTTTTCAAATACACAATTGAGTCATTCAGTGCTCATATCTCTGGATTTTTAGTGGTTGATGGAGTGGACAAGCTCACATTTGAGTCTGAGAATATTAATAGTAAAGCAAATTGCGACCGAGTTCTGACTGGGGATGCCTTATTAGAACTAAATTATGGGCAGGAAGTCTGGTTGCGACTTGTAAAAGGAACAATTCCAGCCAAGTTTCCTCCCGTTACTACATTTAGTGGTTATTTGCTATATCGTACATAAGTCAGTACGAAAGACAGATTCTCACCTTTACTGAAAACAGCCAGTGCTTTTATCTCTGCATACACAGCTGCTGGTTTTTGGCTTTTCTACACTAAGTGAAAGCCAACATTTAAAAAAAAATTTGAGTAAAGCTCTCTGTATGTTTATCTCATAAAACTGTTTGCATATCTTTTAGCCTGTATGTGAAAGAGTTCTTGGTCCTAAAGAAATTTAGAGACATAGTGCTTTTGGTAAATATTTCAGTTTTATTTTTTCATTTTTAAGTCATTTCAGTGTAAAATAATACTATAAAATGTCATTCACACAATATTTTAGTCACAATAATCTTTCCAGTAAGACACTTTTGTTGTATCCCATGTATATAAGTCCATACAACTATTTCTTAGATTAATAAGCTCAAATAAATTACTCAATGACCATTAAGTGGTTTTTGTTTTAATTTTTATAATAAATTGAGTTGATTAGTACTTTTAAGGAATACATTTTAAGGATCCCATTCCTCATTGGCATTTGTGCTTGTATGTAATGTATCTTGATTCTTATTATTTCCCATTGCTATGCTCTCCCTTCAGCCTCCCAGCCCCCATACGTAACCCTTATTTCTTGATTTTTCCTTTTTACTATAAATCCTTGTCTTTCTCTTTTTTGCTTTCCCCTATCCCTACCCAGTTACCTTTTCACTTTGAATATTTTCTCCCTATTTCACAATTCCTATCATACATTAAATGCTTTCTATAACTATTTTTATACTATTTGCTATTGAGTCAGTCAATTTTGTGTCAGAATTTTCACTTGTAGTCAAAATTGAGAGCCCCAAGTTAGAAATATGAAATATGTTTAACCATTCTCATTCTGTAATTAGAAAATAATCATTAATACATATTATTCTTTATTTTTCATGTCGAATATACAGTTACATAATCAATTGCCCACAACAGTCAATAAGCATAAAAGCAACTGTAAAGCTGCTAGGAACTTGGCTGGGTATATTTGAAAATTCTAACTAATTTAATGTAAGATACACAATTTAATGGTGCATTTCTATTTGTGATACACACTTATTCAGGTATAGAAAATACAAACTTGGATCTTTGTTGATTTCTTCTCTGGAGACTCAATTTCAGAGTTCTTTCTCACTGTACCTTCCTGCCCCGCCAGTCACCAAAGTATGCCAAAACCCTAAGCACTAACGAAATCTTAACTATTCATTCATCAATTATTAATAAATGCCAACTTTGCGACAAGAATGATAAAATATATAAAACACACAATATAATACTGTAGATCAAAAAAATCACTGCAAACAAATGCTGAAATTGAAATACACTTGCTAGAGTCCTGATGGCATTTATTGTTGATGGGAAGCTCTGTAAGAATGGGAAATTCACCCTAAATAACCAGCCTCCACATTTTTCTGTACCTTAAACAAAATTCATCTTCTTTGGTATCCTTCCAAGAGTGAAGACTTTATTCATACTCCAAGCTAGTTATACCTAAATCTATTATTTCTTAGCATATTTTACCAGTGTAAACTCTCACTATTTAAAAACAAGCTAATATTGGGGCTGGGGATATATAGCTCAGTGATTCTGGCACCAGTCTTGCAAGCGCAAGGACTCGAGTTTGATCCCTGGTAACCACATAACAATACTGGGCATGGAGACTCATCCCAGCAGCAACCAGTACCACATACCACAATGCCGGGCATGGTGGCTCATGCCTGTCATCCCAGCACTTGGGAGGCAGAGGCAGGAGGATTGCTATGATGTGAGTTTGAGGCTGAGCTCAGGGCCAGCCTGAACCACAAAGCGAGACCCTGTTTCAAAAACAAAACAAAACAAAACAAAAAAACAAGCTAATATTACTTAGGCATTAAGAAATACTTCAAGTATGTTGATCTGCTTTAATTTAATTTAATTTAATTTTGTTGATTTGTCTTAATTCTTTTAAAGATTTTATTGGTAGTTCAATTATTTCAAAATATAATTTTACTAACTCAAATCACTTTCAAATATTCAATTAAATTCTATATAAAACATTTATATCTGATACATCATATAAAGCACAATTTTATGAAGCACATGAACATATTGATGTATTTTCCTATTTTTTATAATTATATATAACTACAAAAGTAATGGTTTAGATTTAGATACTATTTATCTATACATGTATTCATTTAAATTTTATATATAGTCCACCAAAAAAATGTACCCATACTTGAGCAGCTCACCATACTGGTAAATGTCTCAGAGCTCATGGCCACCACTTTAAGCCCATCTTGCAATTGTAGAGGCCAAAGGTAACTTGTATTAATTTCATGTTTCAATAAATTTAATATTGAAATATTTACATAAATTTTTCTTTTCGTGATGCACACTTTTTGCAGACTACATGTACATATATGTAACTTAAGACTTTCATCATGCACTGAGGGAAAACAAGTCTCAGTAGGGTGAGTGTCAGCTTTTTCACAAGGCACGCTCGTGAGTTGTACCATCTTCATCAAAGGGAATTTTGAATGTGGCAAAGTCTTTGCCATTCATCAAAACACTCGGCCCATGTGTGACACACTGAACAGCGCAGGCTGCACAATTTTGTTGGTCTCCCCTGCACAGCAAGGACATCTGCTGCTCTGGAAGCTTCCACCCAGCTCCCACCCACAGCTGGGGATGTGAGGACACGTCCACCCGAGAGAGCTCTCACCACAGCTCAGCGAGAATTCTCCGCTGCACAAATGCAGCTCAGTTGCATTTGTGTTTAGAGAAAACCACAACAAAGTAATCATTTTTCTGGGCTGACATCCTAATGAAGAGGATGGATTGCCAAAACTCTGGAAGAAGTCCAAATAGAGGAGTGTTTTTATTACTTTTATTCATGAATTGCTTCAGAAGTCGTCAAACCCCAGGCTTTAATGAAAACATGTTCCAGAAAACCAAAGGGTCTCATCTCATCTACTACAGGAAAATGGAGTTGAATAGGTGCTGGAAACAGCAGCTGTGGAGCCCAGCTCTGGGGCTTGAAGCCCGAGAGGGAGCTGCTGACTCACTTGGGTCTCACTTGTCTTCATGTGGAGCAGCTGGGGCCAGAGGCACTCTAGTCTCTTCCTGTTCCTGTAGAGGATGCATCTCTATGGGCTGTTTATGATCCTGTGTAAACCTAGTGGCCTCCTTCAGACCTCATCTCTAAATCCAAACACTTGGGGGTTAAGGGTTCAGGGATGCCAAAAGGACTTCATAGTACATAGTATGTATGGATGTAATAATAATATTTCAATGTGTTTTAAATATCTCCCTTTCATAGCTCTTAAATATTAATTTTCACTACATATGGTTATAGTGTGGTTTTTTACTTAGTTAGAGTCAAGTAGATTCCAATGAGAAACCCAGTAGAGATAACACTGAAAATGTCATATAGAGTAATTTAGTATTTAGTGCTTTTTCAATGTATTATTTAGATTCAGATACTTATTTAAATTTTCTGTCCTTATGGATTCAAATTAATACATGAAATTCATTCATCAGTGAAATAGTATTTTCAGTCAATAGTATTTTTTAATTATAGCTGAGCTAAGACCCTTGGTTTCTGGAAAATGATTCTATTAAAGCGTGGGCTCTCACAACTCATTAAATAATTTATGAGTAAAAGTAATGTGGACAAGATACAACCCACAATGGGAAGATGTTCTTTCAATAGTACTCAGCTTTGCTTAATCTTCCTGCTAGTGGACAGTGACTTGTGCCAGGATTCAAGCAACCTGTGTTTAGTTTTCATTTTGTAATTTAGTGCCCCTTATTTATTATTCTAATCACTATCATCATGATCTGAGAATTTAATTATGCATAAAATTTAAAGAGTGTCACTACTGTATTTCTTTACTGTACAAAATCTATGGATTAAGAATGATAATTTCCCAAAAAGCATATGTAGAAAAATCATTTATTCCTACTATTTTATCATTTCTAAGTATGACTCAATATGACTAGCTATATAAGTTACGATAAAAATATTAAATTTAAACTAAAGCACTTAGCTGCTATTTGTACATAAATACATGTCAAGAACAGGTACCTTTCTTACACTGATCCCATAGATGTATAAAGATGCACTAATTTTTATAATTTTTTAGCATAATACTGCTGTTAACAAAGGATACCCTACAAAAATTTCTCCCACATCTTGCCGTTCCAAAGTGTCTTCTATTCCCTACCTCTCCATTGTAGTTTTTCTATTTAATGAGCATAATTATAACTCTTTATTCCTGCTGAGGGGGCAGCTAAACAGTGTGAAAATTATTCTGCAGATGAAATTCAAAGACTCTCCAGGGACTGCATGTCTTTGAAATGTGACTTCCATAGCCCTTGTGAATCTTGCAGTTAAACCCTTTTAATCATGAGTTTGTACCAGAAAATCAAATTCCTCTAAATGGTCGGCACACAGCTCTGTCATCCCTGAGTCCTACCCTGTCACAGAGCTGTATGAACAGCAAACTAAGCTTTCTGTATAGGGCAGTTAAAGGAAGAAGTGACCGAGGGTCATCACGCATTTCTGTATTCCGGGCTTTGTTTCCTTTCCTTTCCTGTGTCTCATGCTTACAGCAGAACATCTGCTCTGGAGAAGAAAAGGAGACTCTTATTAACAAATCTAAATACACTAAGTGTTCCCCTGAGCATCCTGAAAGAGCATATCCTTTTAAATTGAAGACATATTTCAGACATTATTAGAGAAATATTTATCTAAAAACCAACTCTGTAGTCTAGTCCTGAAGAATAACTTGACTAAAAGCCCATCATGTGAGCATTGTAGGGTTCCACGTGCCCGTGTGAGTAAACGTGCCTGACAGTTACTCTCATGCTGCTCAAACGAGGGGGAGAACACTGAGATGAACAAATGCTCAGAACGTGCTGAGTCCATGGAAAGAATTCAATGTCGTAAACTCACAAGTAAAGTTTTAGAAATTTGTAAGTAAACATTCAGAAATCTGTGAAAGTTAGAAAATTTCCTATTAAAATGCATTTTACTCCAACCATGATACATTTTTTAGTGCATAACCAATCCCCAAACAATTCCTGAGTTCCTAATCTGTGAAGAGAACAAATATAGAGTCTGTACTTGATTAATTCTGTTTTCTTAGTTGAATAAAGATTTTAAAGGCCTATCACAATGACATCAGTTTTTCTTCAGATATCCCTCCTTTCCTAACGCAGGCATCTACCTTCCCTTGCTGTATCCTTACTGGTGCACTTTTGCCAACAAGATATATTTTCCTCACATTACTGGGCAAATTGCCTTTGAAATAACCTATAAGAAAACTGTATCAAATCCTGCCAATGGTCCCAACCTTTTTTTGAAATATACTTCACTCAACCTACTAATCTTTATATTTTATATTTTAATCTTTATATTTTAAAATCTCCTTTCCCCCCAGATTTGTGAAGGCAAAACTGATGCAAACTTCAGGGGAAAAAAAACTCTTGGGTTTTTCTTCCTTTTTCTTCTTGGTGGTGGTTATCAGGTAGAAATTCATGACAGGCAAGAGGAAGAAGGCTAAGAACGAGAGGGAGGAGAAGAAACAGCGGAGCGCAAGTAAAGAGAAAGCAGAGAACAGGGGAAAGAAGAGCCGGGGCAAGGTGAGAAAACGGAGGATAAAAAGGAGCGGGAAACAGACATCTTCAAATCGGTCAGCAGAGAACCAGACTAACGCCATAGGTGGCGGGAAGAGTAGAAGTCACCAGAGGCCAAGAGCTGGCACCGTCCAGCTCCCTCCAGCCTACACAGATTTATCTTAACAAAAAGTCATCGTTGTCTATCAGTCCAGCTGGCGTTTTGAAAGGCGGTAAGCTTGTCTCGAAAACATGTGAAAACTCAGGTTGTCCTCTGAACTTTGTGAAATCACTCTCCTCTGAGTAACCTCATACTTACCCCATAGGCAAGGAGGAGAAAGGACACAGATTTCTGCCCTACTTTAAAATTTTATTTTTAGTTATGCATTCTCATTTTTATCTGCTTAATTCTGGTAATGAAAAAATTTATCATCCCTATAAATTTTCCATTGCTAGAACCCTAAGATGATCTGCCATGGGGACCCAGCCATCCCCAGGGGGAGCCCACTGCTTGCCATCACGGGAGGCCCTATCTACACGGGTGCAAAAGGCATGAGTCGGGGAGCTGCTGTTATCTCAGTCACCGGAGCTCAGGCTCACTTGCGGCCTTGCGGAGCTGCTGCCCTGGCTTCATTGCTCAATAAATGCAGAAAGTTAAAAAGATGTTTTTAAACCTTTTCTGTGTGCTCTGAATTCTGAAAGTGAGCAAAACATGCCCGAATTCTTATATTTCTTAGAATAGTGGTTTTTTTTTTTTTTTAAGAAAAAAATCTGCATTATGTCTGGAATACAAAAGAATGTTTTGTAAGTATTGATTAAGAAACACCCTGCAACGATATATATTACTGTCCAAAAAAACAAGTTATTTAGAGAGAGAGAGAGAGAGAGAGAGAGGACAAACTTCCACCTAAAGTACAATTTCATTGATTTCAGCCTGTAGTGTTTTGGAGCAAGTTGGAATGCTCATAAGCAAATGTAAACGAGGAAATAAATCAGTAGAGGAATCTGGGAGAAGGGTTTTATATGATCTCAGAGTAGATCTGAGAGCCATATTCTTATTTTTCCTTCCTAAAATATTTCATGACACCGTCCATGCCCATTTTACACAGTGAACGGAAACCAGCTCAGGAAGCTGGGGTGTTCCATTTATCAGTCTTTTCAGTGAGGACAGGAGAGTCAGGGCGTCTCTGCTCTGGTCTCATCTTCCCCTTTCTGTCTCACTCTCCGGCACATCCCCATGCACCGGGCCTGTATTTTGGCAATTACCCTACTAGCCTCGGGAGATTCTCAAGGTGTCACCATTTACACAGCAGCTACAGAAGCTCCCGCAGAACCTCGGATCCAGCTGAGGCCTGGCTGCCTCTCCCAGGCCCCGGTGGCCAGGACTTTGCTCATTTCCCCCGGCGCCCACCGCTTCGCCAGGAAAGCAAGCCGGACTGAGGATGATGGCACCGGGTGGCACCTCTGCTACCAGCAGCTGCTCCGGTCTCGGTCTCCACTGACACTGTCCGCGGTGGGTCCGCCCTGGCAAGCGCGCTTGAGTCTTGGCCTGATCCGCTTTTTCTTTTCCTCTCCCCTAGCTCCCTTTCTGCTCTCCATTTTCCTTCTCCTCTGCACTTATTTTTCTAACTGCCCATTTTCTGTATTACTTTTCTCTCTCTTTCCCCCTTTTGCTTTTCCCCGTATCTTTCTCCTTTCCACTCTCATCTCACCGCGCACATTTTCATAAACCATCATTTAAATGATATTCACTTCAGATAATCGTGCGGTGCCTTTTGCTCTTTTGTTGTTGTTGTTGTTTCATTTTTCTTAAGTCCCAGTAAGAATCCAAAATGCGGGCTACAAACTACTGTAGCGACAGTGAAATTGCTTTCCAGTGGGAGGTAATGCATGGGCCCAAATTGTAGTTTCTCCTAAGCATTACTGTAAGTGTGCTGTTCCATAGGATTCTTTAGTAATCTAAACAAATTAAATTAACCTGCCATCTTGGTAATGTATTTCAAAGAAAAAACTTAAATTTTTACAAATGTGTCTTTAAAATTAATTCTTGTGAGGCATTGAAGGCATTTTACTTATTTAGATAAAATATTTGTCACAAGACAAAAAAATATAAAATTAAAAAAATCAGATTGACTACATAGGAAAAAGCCAGTTTTAAAATCATCTAATATGAATTAATACACAACTAAATAAAGCACTTATAATCAGGGCCAAAGAAAAATCCTGGGGTAAATTAACCACTATACAGAACAAAAAGAAAGAAAGAAAGAAAAAGAGCAAACCTCCTTCCTAGGTATCAGATGCCTTTTGAATGTATGGAGCCCACAGTATTTAAAATCAGTATGTTTGAGTGCATGGAGATTAGGCAAGATGAATGCTGGACTGTCAGATGGAGTCACGTGCTGACAGAACATCTGTTACAGCCTCCCTTGTTATTTTATTGCAAATTTACAACCTATTGCAATGAAAATAACATGATTAAAATTATAGATGTTTTGAATAAAGGATAATTTATAGTCCTCTCTAAATAATCAACCTCTTTTGCAAAGGACTAAAATTTTGAAAGAAAAGATTTCTGAATCCCTATATATTGCTTCTCATTATGAAGAAGCACCACTGCTTAGTATGTACACGCAGGCACTCAGGTACAGCAGGATCAGAAGGGTTGTGGAATCAGTCTTCCTATAATTGCAATACTTGCTTCCTGTTTGTATTTACTAGAGATATTTCACAAGGACTTAATATTGTCTCATAATGCTTATGCTATTTATAAGCTCACATCTAATAGGCATGCATTTAGTAGTTTTTCCTGAATTCTTGGCTCGAAAAATAAATATGAGAATGTTTGTAAGGATGTATGATTTAGGTGTACACAGATAAATCATGTTATGTGAGCAAGCAGCTAGCACTTCGTCAAGCAGAAGTTTATGGGGAGAGGGGAGTCATGACACACCATTAAATGTTTATAAAATTGTTTTTTACATAAATGAGGTTCCCTCTCTTCTATATGTTCATGATAAAAATTCAATCTATTGAACTGAGTCAGTGCCAAACAGAATGCTACCGGAATTATAGATAAACTACAGTTTAATAATTTGCACACTGTTAAAAATTCTGATTTATTCACCTAAAATCAAGTTTTCTCACCAATGCTAACCACAGAATTAGATGCCAAGACAAGCAATCTTTTTATTAATGAGATTTGAAATCAGCCATCAGGGGGTCAAACCCCAATGTTACACCTGTGTGATGGGAAGGTGAAATGGACGCGGTGGGCATTGTGTGTGTGTGTACATTAACTGAGCTGAAACTCCAGCCATCTGCCGATTGATTTTATCTGCCTTATTTTCTTAACTTGTTCTTATTTAAGATTATCATGTAGATTGAATGTGGTAATGTGTATAAAACATTAAATACAATGATCAGTATTTAGCAAATCCTCAAAAATAGTGTGTAGCACAGTTGTCCTAGGAAGGATAAAGGGCAGTGAACAAGATAGGAGAAGAGGGCTGGGGAGTTAGCTCAGTGGTTCCAGCACCTGTCTTGCAAGCGCAAGGACCCAGGTTCGATCCCCTGGTAAGCACATACCATACTGGTAGAGTAAGACACCTCACACACGCGCATGGGTCAAGCGGTGTCAAGCCCTTGGCACCAACTTGACAGACGTCATCTGCAAACTGAAAAACTGGAAGAAAAAGTAGATAAAATAGCCTTGAACATTCAGTTACAAGCCTGTAGCATGAAATGTATCTTTAGCCTGAGGTAATACAAACTAAGTCTAAGCTGCCACAGGAAATGAGGAGACAGGGACAAAAAATGCAACGGAAAATTGTTGGTTGTAATTCAGATTTAATATTTCCTTTCCTTTTCTTTATGTGATGCTGACACACACCTGGCTGGGATATAGGAAGGCATAACCACAAGATAGTATTAAAGACTCACTGCCAAGATGAAAAATAAATAAAAATACAGAATTCTTACATAAGTATTTAATTTAAGAAAATATTTAAATTCACTTTTTGCCTGTTTACTTGCTTCCTGGAAATGATTTCATTACAACATTTGTGGATTCTTTACATAATATATTAACCATAAATGTGAATATGACACAGAACATGTTCAGATTCAAACTACCCTATTCAGTTACATTAAAACTATATGAAAATTAAGGAAATCTATTCATATTGATGAAAATTATTTGGTTTAGAATTAAACATTTTGTTGGGAGCCGTTTCTTACAGTGTCATGGCTGCCCATGCAGGAGAGAAAAAGTTGGCCTGATTTCTGGATCAGAGCGTGACATTGTCTACTTTCCTCAAGGATAATTACTGTCCTTTCCAGGTTAAACTAAGAACCTTGACACACCCTTATTCCAGGTTAAACTAAGAGCCTTTACACACCCTCGTGCCAGATTTAATTAAGAATATTGTCAATGCACCCCGCCCACCAGTTCTTTCATTAACTTTTTTTTCTTTTCTGTACATGTGAACAAAGCTAGTTGGCTCAAGGGCGGTTTAAGGTCAGTACTAAAGAAATGTATAAAAGAAGGCTGTTAAATAAATGTGGCGTTCATTCGGTATTGACTGGTGAACCCTTCCAAGTTCTGCTGTCCTGTCTTTACTTATTTCTCATCCTAAGCCCCTCAGCTGGGTCACCCCATTGCTCTGCCCAGCTGACACTGCCATACTCAGCGGTGAGACCCTGGCAACATTAAATATTCATTAAATATACTGATTAATATTTTTAAAATTAGAATTTTCAAGTGTTCTACTACAAATTCACAAACTATTATGAACTGATGATACAGAAAAATCACAGATTTCATGTCTGGGAGTGTGCACAGGTTTCAAACTTAACTCACAAGAATCTCTGCTTTCCTGACTTCAAGGGAGAGTCAGATCTGATCTTATTAGAGATTCTATAGAATGCACAAAGCTATTAAAAGGAGATATGCTGAGGAAAGGAGTCTTGAAAGAATCAGCATATTAAACAAACCCAACTACCAACTACCCATGAATGCATTTAGGACTTTTGGTAGAAATAGATCTGGATTTAGACTGATTTACTGGTGCTGTGGGTTAGTAATTTACCATTGATAACATTTTAATAAGAGTTACTGTTTTTTTGTAATATGCCTACAACCCAAATACATATATAAAGTTGAAATATTAAGATAAACTTTAAAAAATGGATTTACACACAGTTTTTCCCTTCTACTTCTAAAATTTAAATGTCTTTAACATAGTAAATGTCTGTTTGGGGGCAAAAACTGAACATTGCAAGATATATAAAATGAAGGTGTATGAAATTATTATCTCAAATTAAAATTCAGCTTAGGTTTACACTAGGTGTACATCAAGTAAATATTTCATTCCTCTTAGAGTTTAAAGTAATCAACAACTATATGAATTTCCATATTATTCAAAATACTAAAAATATTTATAAAATATTTGATTTTGAACTGCAGTAGTAATTTTTATTGTTTTCATAACATGGTATTTGTCCACTTTCTTGTAACAAAATACTGTGGACAAGCTTAAGTTTAACATATGTTAGGGAGGAAGGATCATGGTCCCACAGTGATGTGGTGTGAATCTTGGTCACAA
>PVIR01003933.1:17835-83638 GCA_004026965.1 Petromus typicus | reverse complement strand
GTGTGTGTGTGTGTGTGTGTGTGTGTGTGTGTGTGTACTGAAAATGAGATGTAGGGAGGAATTCTAAGAAGCACTTTCATTTCTGCCAGAAAAGAACAGCCTGCAAAGCCAACAACATGGAACAGTATAGGGCCAGAAAGGAAAGAGAATTCTCTGTAGGCCATGGGAGCCAAAGAGCAGAGTTAAGGCTACGGGCACACTGGGAAATACTGTACTTTGTAGGGAAGGCAAGTGTATCCCAGGCTCTGGAAGTGCTTACTCGATTAGACAAGAAGATGGTAGACCTTGGTCCGAGCAGTTTCAGAGGCATATTAGGCAGAAGTCAGAGTAGGGGATTTGCAGGGGGAAATGTGTGATGAAGTGGGGGTAGCCAGTTGTTCTTTGACGAATGCTGTCCATGGAGGTGGGAAAGGAATAAGAAGAAAGAAGAAAGTTGAGGTTGGATTTTGTGGTGAGAATTGGGGCATGTATGAATTCTGATGAGAAATGGTCCAACAGATCATTTCAGATGGAGAGGTTCTGGGTTCCAAACACATCACAAAACAATTTTCATGATTCACTTCTCAGCTTTCTTGAGAACTGACCATTTTGAAGGTCCCAGGCTCAGTGGGTTTTCACAGAGGGAGAAAGTTTGCACATCTGGCTTAATGACTTTTGAGCCTATTCTGAGAAATGTATTCAAAGTCATGTGAACAAGATGGATGAAAATATCCTCGCCCCTTTTACCTGATGTTATTTGTCATATGACATTGTTTTATTAATTAGCCTCCAGGAGCTCGGTGGTTGGCTCTGCTGGCAGTAATTACCAGGCAGCACTGATGCAGCTTGCTGGCCCTTCTGAGGGGCGAGCACGTGGGCTCTGTGTCCCTGTAAAGGTTGTGGGGCATTGTCCCACAAGCAAGAACATTCTTTGGCTCCAGAATCCCGAGGCTAAATTCCATGTGAGGGGCCCCGATGCTTTTTTTTTCTGCTCAATTGACATATCCTGGGAAAAGCTGGGGACAAAGCTCCACTCAGCAGCTTTTGGACACAATAGACAGAAGCCACCACATGGTTATGAAGGGAACTAGGTTGTCCACAATCATGCTCTCAATCATATGTGATAAATTGTGTTTGTTTTGTTTAATTTCTTTAATTTTTTTTTTTTTTTTTTGAGACAGGGTCTCGCTTTGTAGTTCAGGCTGGCCCTGAGCTCAGCCTCAAAGTCACATCACAGCAATCCTCCTGCCTCTGCCTCCCGAGTGCTGGGATTACAGGCGTGAGCTACCATGCCTGGCACTGTGGTATGTGGTACTGATTGTTGCTGGGCGTGAGTCTCCATGCCCAGTATGGCATGTGGTTACCAGGGGATGGAACCCGGGTCATTGTGCTTGCAAGACAGATGCCGGAACCACTGAGCTAAATCCCCGGTCCGGTTTTGCTTAATTTCTAATCTGTCATAGTCTAACGCTTACTGATACGCTCTGTCAGTGGACCTGTAACAGATTGTCCAGGGACCTGCACTAGTTACAAGACCATGCTCTGAGAATCTGGCTCACCCTCTTTGATGAGAGTTCAGACTCCCTCCGCGAATCCATTGGTGTCAGACTCTCGAGAGTGCAGATCAGGTGCCACTTTTCCAGACTCTGTTTTACTCATTCTTCTCCAGGGGGATTGGTGCTTGCAGTCTCATAATGTCCTTTCCCAAGACAAGGAGGATCTGAGGACCAGAAGTTTCTTGAGAACTAACCCTAGAAAATATTGTTGAGGGACTGGGGTGGGAATTTAGAATGGAAGAAGTCAGGAATGTCAGCATATCATCATGTGGGCAACTGGTCTTCAGTCCTGCTGGGGGACACTGAGAAATGGGTAGAACTCACCTTTGAGTCAGCACACGTGCGGCATGGCAGGAGGATATCAGTGTCTCCTCACTTCCAGCTTGTAGAGCAAGGTAGGCTCCAGGGGCCAGAGCAAGCGCCCAGGTGAGGATGTGCAGGTGCCTGCGGCTGGGAGTGGGGCACCAGCAGCCTCCCCTCCACTGTCCCCACCGTAGTCTGCTCAGACTGGGTTTGCTTTTCGTTGCGTGTCTTCTGTGGTTAAAATATGTCCCCGAAGGGTTCATGTGTTGACATCTGATCCTCTGTGATGTACTAAGAGTGTGGAATTTGAATCTGACTGTGTGGGGGGACTTCGAGTCATTAGTTAAGGTCCTCAGAGTGGGGCCTGTGGAGATGCTCGTGTCTCTGTGAGCACAGAGAGACCATACATACTAAGATGTGAACATTTTTATTTCTTCTCCCTCCTCACCTTTTCTTCACTCTCTTCCTTCCCCTCCCTGTGATGCTCCATTTCAGTTACCAGGGTCTGGCAGGGCTCCTATGCCACTGCCCTTCACCCCTATTAATGGACTTCTGGGATCTGGGACCTACCGAGCCTTGCCTCCTCCCTTGTTAAGTTTCCTGGACTGTCATTTTCTTTCTAGAACAGGGAGTTGGGCCTTAACCTTCTTGCTCTGCTCTTTGGAGCCAATATCCTGCTTCCTAAAGGGGATATGTATTGGTGACAGATTTGTAGATGGCATGTTCGATAGCATGAGGTATGATTTTATTACTTTTGTTTTTCAAAGATCCTGACTTCTGCTGAATTTGGCATAACCCTAGAAGTCATGGAAAATATATTCTAACCTCTTGTGATTCTGGAGGCAGCTTTACTTTGACAAGAATGCCACGATAAGGTTGTAGGAAAGCACAAACCCATCACGCACATATCATCTATCAGAAGCCTCACTGACATATTTATTTCACTTTATAACAAGACGCTCCCATTACACTAGCTCCTCAGAATTCCACTTCCAGATTCAAGCACAAGAAACCTATTGATCTCCAGATAGGTACATATCGCACCTTTTCTCTGGTATGAGAAAATAAAGATGTAAATGAGTCCTAGAATTGTGTGTTATATATTGTGAAATAGAAAATACTCAAAGTAAAATAGGGTGAAGGGGGAAAAATAATGAGATTATAACAAAAAAAGTAAGGAAACAAATTTTATGTATATGGGGGGCGGTAGGGTGGGTAGGGCTATGGGAAAAATGAGAATTAAGTTGTGTCTTATACTGGTACAAATCCCCATTATGGAGTGCAATCATGACGCGTATATGTAATGTACCAATAAAGATTAAAAAAAAAAAAAGAAACCTATTGATAACTCTAAAAGGAATAAAACAGAAAATATAAACGCAAATGTTTACGACGGCTATTTAATGGTAAAACTGTCTTCTCAAATCCTGTTTAAAATCCCTTCTGCCCCATTTTGTGTTGTAGAAGCAGGTTTTTGAAGTGTTGGACATGGATGGCTGCCTGTGTCCAGCGCTGGCCTTTGTCCTCCGCAGGAAGAGGCTGTGGATTCCCTGCGGGGCTCACCTCAAGGGGAAAGGGTCACACAGCCCTGGAGTCTCCCATGAAAGCCCTAGGAGAGACACCCTTCTCAGCCAAACCTTGTTGATAATCTCAGAATGTCCATGTATCCTCCAGAGCCATAGGCCCACACTGAAAAACAGTCAAAAAACGCTTCCCTAAAACATCTTCCCAGTCCTGTCGCGGGAAGACCAAAAAGTCCAGCTCATGACGACACGGTATGCGAGGGCTCGCGTCATCCATCATCGGTAGGAACCGCCGCGCGCACCCTCGGCTCATGTGACCTCGCTGCTGCCCGCAAGCACCGAGGACCGGGCCGCAGCAGGTGGTTCACTGTCCCTGGCTGCCGATCTGCTGATCAAATTGGGGCAGAGCAGAAGACCTGGAGGCGGGGACGGGAGGAGCTGGCTGATCTGATAAGCGGATTGGGTTACGGCTGCCCCCTCCCACTCCTTCTGTGGCCCAACCTCACTCTTTCCCAGTGAGAAGCCATCTCTCTGTCCTTCCCCGCAATAGCTGCATGACAACACCCACAGCCAGGGCCCTTTCCCGGGACGCACGATGTTCTTTCGCACTTTGCCCACTCTGTGCCCTCCGTTGGGGTCCCCGCTCCTCCAGTTAAGGCCCTACGTGATCTATAAGACTGGCCTCAGGTTTCAGGGGTGCATTTTGCTGCCCTCTTCTGATCAGGTGAAGCGCTGTGCCCACCTCTGTCCCACTGTGCTCGCCACAATGTCGCGCCCGCCCTTCTCTCCCCCAGGGTGATGAAGGCTCCTGCCCCGAGCCGGGTTTGGCACGTCCCAGCTTTCTAAACCGTGGTGAGGTGCTCATGACTGCATGACAGGTGGTCAGCCTGCTAAAAGAGAAAGGCCAGTGTGATAGAGGACACAGACACTCTGGGAGGCATCAAGTTCCGATCAAATTCCTAAGTAAAACTTCTTCCTAAGAAAACAGACTGGTCATGATAGTTCTGGAGAATAGGAGCTAGCAGCCTGAAGCGGAGGGAGCAGCTTGTGGTAACAGGAGGGGCGCATGACAGGAGCAAAGCCTGAGGTTGCAGGACCACTGTGCTCTGGGCTGCAGGCTGAGTGCCAGGATCAGTTCTGTGGAAAATGCCCCGGTGGTGAAGCAGAGAGGACCTCTCCCCTCTCCGTGACAAGTGCGAGCACTCTGTAAGTTTTTAAGGCATGCGAGGAGGATTTCACCCTCTAAAGGGGCGGCCTCTGTGCTTGTGTTTTCTTTTCATTAAAGCTCGTGCTTGTGCCAGTGAATTGAGAGGACCTTGGAGGAGGATGTGTGACAGGAGAACAGTTTGTCCAGTGGACGAGGCCATCTTGGACAGCGGCAAGCAGGTGCTGGGGGCCGGGACTGCCACTGAGCGGCAAGGCAAGTGTGACAGAGCAGGGAGAAGACACAGGTGGAACATCGAGGAGTCTACAGAGAGAACTTCAGAGAGACAATCAAGAGACACTACCATTTCTACTACTGAGCAGCCGTGAAGTGTGATAAAAAATATGGTGTGTTTTTAAATGACAATTTATTACAGTAAAAGACATATGGCCATCCACCCTCTTCAAAACAATCCAACTTCACACACCGTGCCTATTTTTGTCTCTTTCTGGACCAATTCTGGAAGTTGTTGTGTGAATGGCTTTAGTTACACTGTCCTGGTTACCTCATGTCTAGAATCCACTCAAAAACTTTGTCTTTCATGGTTATTTTGACTTTGGGAAGAGCCATAAGTCGCACGGTGCCAGATCCAGTGAATAAGGTGTACTGGGAATAAAGAGCAATGTTTTTTCTTTATTTGTTTGTTTGTTTTTTAAGACAGGGTTTTGATTTTTATAGTTCAGGCATCGCCTGCATTACACCTGTTCTCACTCACTATGTAGCCTAGGTTAGACTGGAACTCACAGCAATCCTCCTGTCTCTGCCTCCTGAGTGCTGGGATTACAGGCATGAACCACAATGCTGGCACTGTGTTATGTGGTACTGATTGCTGCTGGGGTATGAGTCTCCACACCCAGTATTGTATGTGGTTACCGGGATCGAACCCAGGTCCTTGCACTTGCAAGACAGGCGTCGGAACCACTGAACTAAATCCCCAGCCTGGCATTGCAACGTTTTTATGAATCAGCCAGAAAATTTCTTGGGCAGCACTGGCAACAGCAGTCACTTATTTATCACAATCTCAAAGACACAAGAGCACATCCAGAACTGCTTCAGAAAGTAGCAAGGAAGATGGGATAGATGTGCTCAAAGCAAAGAGTATTTTGAAAGTAACTAAAGGTAATATGTCTCTCACTATAATTTTAAAAAAATTCAAACTTTCACCACATTCTCTGATCATATTATATAATCCTCCTGGTCTCTGACCATTGAGAACTAATCAAAACTATCTCAAAACACCAGAAAGCAGAACTACATCCTGTACTCCACCATTCTCATAAATGGATGAGGTGGCACTTTTCCTTTGTTTTTCACAGTCAGTTTTGGGGGCAGGAAGTACGTGACAGTGAAGGGTGTGCTTCCGGCGCCATTCTGGGCTGGCTGTGGAGCCACCTCCTTCCGCTTGAGTGTGCTTCCCCTCACCATCCTCCTGGCTGGAGGAGACATCACATGCATCACACCTCTTCTACCCAGTCTCTCACTCTGTGCTTGCTTCTGAGAGAAAAGCCACAGTACAATGTTTCTATGCCAGCAAACCTAGGTAGTATTTCTTAGCATGGGGATTATAATTTAAATACTTCTCGTGTATAATAAACGCCATGTACCTGGGTGTGGTGGTGGATGATCATAATCACAGCCCTCTGGGAGGTTGAGGCAAGAGGATGGCAAGTTCAAAGCCTGCCTGGGCAACTTATCAAGACTCTGTCCCCAAATAAAAAGAACAAAAACATCTGGGGAGGTAGATCATCACTCCCTAGGTTCAATCTTCAGTACCAGAAAAAGGAAAGAAAGAAAAACATAAATGCCATATGTGTATCAGACACCTGCACAGGCACAGAATCAGAATGTGGGGTCTGGGTCAGATGGACCTGGGCTCAAATGGGGTTGCTGCTTCGGCCAACTTCCTGATGATCAAGGCTCCCGCTGCCCAGCGCTGCCATCTACAAAAGATGCGCAAGATATCCATGCTCAGAGATGAAGATAGAGAGTTGTGTGTGCCTGGCACCCCAGAAAGGCTCAGTAGATAAATTCCCCCTCCTTCTTGGGCCCTGGAAGCCTGAGTTTCCATACCAGCTTTGCTATCATCTTTGACGTCATCTACTCATTACATCGTGAGCTCACAGGCCAATATCTTCATGGCTCCTATTTTTTTTTAAACACTGAATGAAAGACCGTCTTTAAAAAATTCAAAGTCTTCTTATATACCCTCTGAAATCATACATATCATAACCATGTAACTTAATGAATTTTTCAAAACGGAATACACCGTGCACTCCATCTGTTTCGTAAATTTTTTCAGTCACTCCCATTGACGTCTGTTTATGTCTAAGTCTGTGCTACTTTTCCCTACACTGGCAGAACTGAGCGGCTGGGGTAGAAACCATATGGTCTGCAAGGCTGAAAAACCTATCTGGCTCTTCACAGAAAAAGTTTTGTGACTCTTTTTGTGCCGTATTCCATTGTGTGACTACAGTGACATTTATTTATTTGCTCTCCCCTTGGAGAGCAGTTGGGGAGGTTCGATTCTGGAGCTGTTCTGTGTAATTTGCTGGGAACATCTCAAATATGTCTTTGCTGAGACATTCTTGTAAACTTGAGTCTGTTCCTAGAAGTGGGGTTTCCGGGTCACAGGGAAGAAGCAGCTGGTTTTCCACAGTGGCTGTGCTAGTCTCCCTCCCCCAGGCAGGTGTCTGACAGCTCCACCTGCTCCCATATGCTGTTGCCAGTGGACAGTGTCTGACTTTGGGTGCCCTGTCCTCATTTTGATGTTTCGTTTCTCTCTGTAAGTTATTTCTGATTGTGCGTTTGTGCTTGGACCCCTCCAGAGATGGAGCACTTCCACAGGCAACCGTTTCATCTTTGTACCTTTCTGATCTCTTAGAAAGCTCTCTTTCCTATAGTAGCCCTTCAAATATTTAAAAATCATTGCTCACATTCTCTCTGAATGCCATCTTCTCCAGTGAAAAGAAACAAATATTTCGTGTGTGTGTGTGTGTGTGTGTGTGTGTGTGTGTGTGTGTTACCGGGGACTGAACACAAGGCTTTCACACAGATGTATATTCCTATCCTTTTTCAAAATATTTTAAAATTTTGAGACAGGGCCTTACTAAGTAATATCTCAGTGACCTTTGGCATGATGAACATGTGTAGTTTCTTTGGACTTTAGGTCTCCACCTGCGAAATTCAATTTAAACTATGTAGAGACATTTTAACTCCAACACTCTGTGCTAAATGCTACTGTGGGATCCTGGAAGAGATTCCTACAAACATTGTAGACGAGGATTTCTTTCTTCCCAACATGTTCTTATGAACCTGTCCTAGGCAGCTTGGAGACACCCATTCATTTTCTACTTCTTCTGTCACATAGTTCCTGAGTTTGGAGATGTTAGAAGAGCAGCATAGAGAGCTCAGGATGATCAGACTGATAGGAGTCTCTCCTGCAACAGGCACAGTTTAGGCGGGAAGGGGGAAGGGCAGAGTGGATTGAGTCAGTGCTTGGAGGGCGTGGTAGCATCCATGGGAATTGTGATTGTGCCAAATGCATCTTAAAAAGGCACGAGTCATAGGAAATGTTGAGGCCAATGACCATCACTGGAGGCTGCAGTGTACCAGGTGACTGGGGGACAGAAGAGTGGGCTTTGCCTTTACCTTGTGACTGGGGACTTCAGCTTACTCCGTTGGGAGTGGAGGACAGTTCAAGATTCACCCTGACCCCACTACACACCAGGGCTCCACTTGTGAGGGCAGAGCCAGTATTGATCCTCAGACACATCACTCAGCCTTCAAAGTCCTTTCTTGTAAGAGTGACTCAGAGCCCAAGGTCTTATCAGTGGTCATTAAAAGGATGTAAACATTGTTACATGAGGTCAGAGAAGCAGCTGTCATCAGGAGGAAGAAGGGATACCAGGGAGGCCAGCAGGGTCAGACCTGTACCCCAGACTGAGTAACACATCCAAGGTCACACAGCCTTCATACGGAGAAGAGGCAATGGGAACTTGAATCTGTATTACAATAAAACCTGTATTTGACCATTTTTGGATGTCTCTACTTTATACCAAACTTTGAAAAAGATAGCTTTCCTTCTTATCTATTCAGCCAAGCACAGAGTCAGCCAATTCTGTAGAAGGCATAGGGTAAGTGGGACGGATTATATTAAAAGTCCTGTCTTAGCCACTTTTACCATTGCTGAGCCATGATACCAAACATCCATCAATTAAATGAGGCATAGTTCATTTTACATCATGCTTCAGGCTGTGATTGGCTGACTCCGAGGCAGCACAATATGGTAGAAAGATATGGTGGGGAAAAACTACTCACTTCATGGCAACCAGGAAGCAATGCAAAATCGGATGTTCTGGGGAGAGAGATGCACCTTTCCCCACATCCCTGTGGCTTGGCTCCTCTACTAGACCCCACTGCACAAGAGATGCTGCTATACAGCCCCCAGAATCTACTTACCTTCCAAACACATGAGGTTTGGGGCTATGTTCAATCTAAACCATGCCCCACCCTACAGCACTTCCTTTACCATGTGACTTCTGTCTTGAAAAAAAAAGCAGAGCAAATTTCCTGCCTCTTTATTTTGAGTTTGGCCATGTGACTTGTTTTGGCCAACATGAAAGACTCAAAAAGAAATGGGTATTTGTATTTACACTTTTTTGCGTCTGTTGTAGCCAAGAGAAGGATATGCTGAGACTAATTTGCTGCCCCAGCAGGAAGATGGAAGCCACACGAAGTAGAATTTCCCCAGCCAAGCCAAGCCTAGAACAGAGTCCTCACTCAACCTGTCCCATGTGAGTAAACTCGGCTGAGCCCAACCCAGAGCAGCTGACTACCGTCTTGAGTCCAGGGAGCTACACAAATGAAGGGCTATTGTTTTGCTGCTCAACATTAGTTGGAATGCATACAGCAAAGACTAACTCTGTAGCTTTTTTTCAGGATGCTATCAACACAACACAAATGTGCTGCTGTCAACATAAAGAAATGTTATAATCTTGACTGTTGCATTTGGTAAAAACAAACTGTCCATCTACCACTTTGTGAGCTGACTCATGTAAATCCTTTACCAGAGCAGTTAAATGCATATTGCAAACAAGTTTTGATATATGACTGAGTCTTCCTGTCTTTCTGTAATTTTTCAAATGCCTTACATTTTGCTTAACCCCCTGACCTGAATTTTCATCATGGAAAAACTGTATGAAATCAGCTCATCTCCTGTGTTTAGATTGGGCATGTCTGTGAATTATAGATAATCAGGGATCAGTCTGGATGAAAATATTTACTGGAATAGATGTGTTTTTGTATAGTATTTTCCTAAGAAGAATATTTAAGGATTATTTCAAACTTTTGAATATGATAATAACTATATAATGTACTGCCACAGTTTTAACACTGAAAGTTAAGCTGCAAATTTTATTTCAGTTACCATATTTTAAAAATATTGAATAAATAACTAAAAACGGAATTAATTTTAAAAATCACAAATTCAATAAAAGAAGAGAAATATGTTATATTATAAATGTCATATTAAAATACTGCATCATTGGTCTCCTGATGTGTGGGCAGGATTATTCTTAATATATGCCTTAAAATTTCAATATTTGAAAACCTTAGTTGGATATGCAATCTTCTTCAGGGTGCTATTATAAGATATGAAACCTTTCATTAGGCTATTAACTAATTTTTCCCTAGCAGAAGAAATGGCTCAATGAATCGCCATTGGGATGCATCTTCTGCAAGCTCCCTGCCCTGGTGCGATAAGAATGGAGCACAGGGAGCCAAGCATCTCATACCCTCCGTGTGATGCTCCAGACTTATGGCAGGGGATTCTCCTGGCAGTCCAACTGGAAGAGCTAGGCCTGCTGCTGGATTCCTGCTGAGTCTGTTTCACATGCCTTTCATGATTTATTAGATGTCTGAGGGGCACACTGCAGGACCACACAGACTTTCAGGAAGGCTTTGCATGCCTGTTTCTTGGTCTGCTGGCTCATCTGTGTCTGTGCAACTCCATTTGAAGCTTTGCTGTCCCATACATGCCATCTGGCAGTGACCCCCAGCAGACTGTCCCATACCCTCCTCTACTTACCTCTCTGTGGCAGGCTGCCATCGCTGGAGGCAGCCAACGGTGAAGGGTCAAGCTGGCTTTGATTTTGCCTTAGGAAAAACATTTCATAACTAAACAAACTTCAGTACCGGAATCTTGAAAATGTTTTAGTTGAATCGCATCACAAACAGTCTATAGAGAAGAGGTATATTTGAGGTGTTCTCTGCTCAGGATACATTACCATACATAGTTCAGAGTCTGTGCTCAGTACCAGAGCTCAAGCACCCCATTTTCCTGGCCCATAGTCCTAAAATAACAAAACTAAATTTAAAAAATAACCTGCATTTTTGATAATGAACTTACTATGAAGTAGATCTGAGTTGGCACACTATAAAGCCCAGGGCCAAATCCTACTTGCTACCTAGTTTTGTAAATAAAGTTTTATTGGAACACAGCCACATCCATTCACTCATATGTTACCTTTGGCAGCTTGTCCAGGGAGGAACAGAGCACTTTCAGGAGACACTCTATGGCCTCTAAGCCTGAGGTGTTTACTGTCTGGCTCATTAAGGGAAAAACATTGCTGATCCCAATGCCCATGGATAACTTTTGATCCTTGTTGTGTTAATTCTAACATCAGCAACAATAAGCAGAACTACGCATTTTGGAGTTATAAAATGGGCTCAAATTGTATTTTAGAACTTGTAAAATAAGCAGCAATGTAAACATTTTTATTCATAGTATTTTAAAATTTGATTTTATACTTCAGAGTCTGCGGACATTCCAAATAAGGACACTCCTATCGGAGGGGGTATGGGAGAGTCTCTGGAGAGACAGAAGGAGAAAGTGGGCTGAGGGAGGACATGGAGCAAAGCAGTACTCGGGTCCTGTCCTCTGCCTGGGAAAGAGCCTGCTCCTCTCCTCATGGACTGGGCATCAAATGGACAGGTGAAGGCAGGGCTTGCTTATTTACAGAGTACAGGGACACAGGCCAAGGTGATAGGTATACATGACTTAATTAGCATCTCAAAAAAGGCTTAGAGTCTGCCCCTACTGTTTTAATTGCTGTCTCAGTCTTTTGATTCATTCAAAATTTATGGAAGACCCACTCTGCCAGGCCCTTGAAGTTGAGGGAGTTTTCAGTTTTCAGTTTCTGTTGCCATTAAGCGAGCTGACTACAGTACGTGGGACAGGGCTGGGGATGTAGCTGCGTGGTAGAGCACTTGCCTACTACATACAGTATAGTATGTGGGACAGCAGCAGAGTGTGCCCAGCAGATATGCAGGACACTAGCCCCAGCCCACCTGGTCTCATTGAGTCAGAAGTTTTTAAAAAGAGACCCAGGCAGGGAGAAATATAAGCCAGCCAGAGGAACATGGGAAGGAATAAATGACTGTTCTCCAGCAAGGCAGCATGCAAGTCTTTTAAGGAGCCTGCAGGGAAGTGGCTGGGATAGAGTTTGAGGTGGAGATCAGCATGGGCAGAGGGAAGCTGGGATGCGGGGTCCTTGTGGGCACCAGGCAGCAAAGGGAAGAAGCTCCTGCTGGGAATTGTGGCATGAATTCCGAAAAGGCCCAGTGATTCTGTCTCTGCCTCAGCACGGACAGAGTCCCTGTGAGGATGTCAGGCTGGTGCCGGGTGACCTGAGCAGCAGACACCATGGCTAGGTCAGCCTGGACTGCATAGCAAGACTGTCTCAAAATACAAATCAAAACAAAACTTCCTGTGGGACTAAGCAGGTTTCTGGGACAAGGGATAATGAGCAAGAAAACAAAGTCGCAGACCTGCTATGATTGGTTGGTTTTCCTGCCATTCAACCCATACAGACTGGCACGGTCTAGAAAACAGCAAGTTCTTGGAGCCCCTGTTCTGTGTACCTACTAGCACAGGACCCATAGGACTTCCTTTCGCAGATCTCAAAGTTAAAGGGGTGACGCTAGGCACAGCAGAGGAATTCTTTCCCTTGAGCCAGTAGCCATGCTGTACCTGTTGATGAATGGCCCCTCTGGTAAGGCTTGTGTTACTGTTCTTTCTGTTTTCCTTGGACTGGGCTTGGAGCTTATTTGAGAGTGGGCATTCTCAAGATGCTTATCCAAGAATCTTTAGGGCAGTTATCACCACCCACAGGGAAAGGAAGGGGTGTGGTGGCCAAAGATGCAGGACACACAAATGTTTTGGGGACAGTAGCTTGAACACATTCACTGAAACCTGCAGAAGATTTGGCACCCAGCCAGCACCACCAGTGGCTGCCTTGACCCCCTTGAATGGCAATGACCAAAGTCAGATGGTAGATGTGTGAAGGCAGACCTGCAGGTTTCTGTCTACTTGAAGAGCTTGGTCCAGTGTGATGAACAAGAGAATCGATTTTAGGTGAGACTCCATTTTTAAATAGCTGATGATGACTGAGAGTTGCATAGCCACTTTCAAGGCTGCCCACTTCCTCTAAGGTAGGGCGCCATTTCTGTCCTTGGCGGGGTCCTGTAGGAAATTTGTAATTGTGCTTCTGATGAGGGTTTGCCTGGCTACCTCTATAAAAGGTTGAAATCTGCATTGGGGCTAGTACTTGTGTATTAGGTGGGGGGATGGTTGATCCTCAAGATGCAGCCCAATCCCTGGGAAAACCTTCTGTGACATGGCCAGGCCACGTAAGAGGATCTTGGACTCCCAAGGAGTTATTGTAGTATCAAGCTCTGTGGTGGATTTCTGGAGAGACTGGAGTAGGAGGGCAGGTCTCCTACAAATTCTACAAATTGGTAGCTTTCTAAAAATTCTTTTGCCCCCTCAGTTTAAAAGGGGATATTCAGCCTAAACATCTCAGATTTTATTCAGTCAGTGGCCTAAATTTGGCATGTTTAAATTTTTTGTGAACTTGATACCTACCTGTAGGAAAATAGCAAGTGACAGGAAGTTCCTTATCCCTAAGCTTTCTTCCCTTCCCAATCATGCCTCTCTCTGTTTCTCTGTCTCTCTCTTACCTCCCCTACTCGAAATTGCTCTGCTCAACCTCAAGCTAACGTCCTACAAAGGAGCTTTTAATTATAATAATATACACTAATTGGGTCTATTTTGCAAGAAAGAAGGGATAAAAGCAACAAAAGTCAAACCAGTAAATTATACTGAACTGGGACAGATTAATCAGGATAAAAAAGAAGAAACATTGATCAGTATTTTTACCAATACTCAGGACTGCTTTGAGCTCAACAATTTCCTTTTTTTTCCTTTGGCTGTCTTTGAGCTTTCCATAGAAATCTCCTTATATAGCTTTTCAGGGTAACCAAACTTAGTAAAGCCTTGTTTTTGCTGGCTCTGGAATTCTATTTGATTCTAAACAAATAAATTCATTTCTAACAATTGGAAACAGTCACAGAGATCAACTGGAATGGGACAATAAGAATTATCAGCCTAGGGAAATAAAAACTAATAAATTTACTTTTGGCTTCCAATTTAAATGGGAATTTTTGCTTCATTGATATTCTTAAAACATTCCTTGTACATTGTATGCAGACTACAATTACAGGATTAACTTTCTCTTCTTTCTGTTTTCTGTGGGTACTAAGATTATTTTCACTATTCAAGGTTACTTGAAAGTTAGTTGGCAGCCAGTCAAATTAAACAGGAAAAGAAAGACATTTTAAAAATCCAAATGGCAACAGCCAAATTTATTATGAAAAACTCATAGTAAGTAGGAAATGGAGAAAGCTTTAAAAATAAAGATATATTTTGATGTGAGGTGATTTTGTATGATATTTTTGCCCTAGATAGTGGCAAAACTGAAGTGCTCAAGTATGTCAAGAAAAGTTTGTGGAGGATTCAGTTTTTAGAAACAAGTATAGAAAGTTTATAGAAAGAAATATGTACATATGCTTCTTGGTTTGGTAGAGTTCAGGCTGTTCTTTTAAAAGCATCTTGCTAGTCAAAAAAGACTATGGCGTGGCTATGCCCCCAACTCTGAGATCATCAATCACTCCTTCTCAAGGCCCAGCCCTCCTCTTTGATCTAACTGGCACTTTTAGACAAAAGCTTTAACTCTCATTTCTAAAGCTGGTGCTGCTCAGGAGCTTTTTCTGCCTGACTAACAGGGATATCTGGACTGTGTTCAATGACAAGACAAGACACAGCTGCCTCTTCAGACAGCTCAAACCTGGTTTGTCACACTCACTATTGATGATTTCATGATGTGTATTTCCCAAGTATACAGGTCTTCAAAGATGCAAAACTGAACGACATATTTTCATATCAGTGACTTTCAGGCCAAAGTTATTTATGGTGATAAACTTTCAGGCTCAAGCACCAGGCTTTCCCTTACTAGTACCAGTACCCCTGGAGAGTTCATGAGATTCATGGAAGTCCACTAGCCTATCTGAAATTTTTCCTTTTATAGTGCTTGTCTTTCTCTGTCTACTTCCCTGTTTATATTGCCATGCCTAATCCATCAGTTTCAAGGACTTCTCACCAACAGGATTGTGCCCATTTCACAGGCAGTTGCTAAGACCACATCAACGTGGTTTTTGTTCTCCAGTCCAGCCAAAACACTAACAGTCTGCAACTGCTGCCCTTTATCAGTAGGAAGTAGTTAAATAAGAGATATGCTGCCTGTTTTCTTTATCTAACCATAGAGCATAGAATGAATGAATCTGACCACTATCTTTCTGATCAGAAACCTGCTAAACTGCCCCCTCTCAGCACAGCTTCACTTGCAAACTCCAAACACTATGGGCTCTGCTGCTGATGGCAGCCACTGCTCCCTGCACTTTCCCAGTCTCATTCTTGGGCATCCCTTCCTGCTTGTGCTCTCTCAAGCCTTGTTCTTGGCAGGGAGCCACAGCCTCTCATTGAGCTTTCCCTCCCCATGACTTTACCAAAGACCCTACAGCCTGTACGAAGGCAACTGGTCTGGTCTCTCTCAGGTTTGTGGAGCATAGCTCTGTTCTGTTTGTTTGTTTTTCCCCAACAATCCCAAACTCCTCTTCAAAGACAGTTCACCTAGCATTGTGCTGCATACCTGCAATCCTAGCAGTTGGGATTGGGGTCAGAGGTCTATGTAGTGAGTTCAAGGCCAGTCTGAATTACATATGAGATATTGTCTCAAAAATAAAACAAACAAACAAAACAGTCATCTGTAGGGTCCACACCTGTGACCTTGTTTTACCTACATTACTTTATAGCCTTTTTGGCCAATTTGGTTCCATTCTCAGGCAGGAGGGCCTCAGGGTTCAGCACATGGATTTGGGGGATGAGGGTTGGAGGCCCTTGTGGTCAGGGATGGTGACCTCTGAGGCTCTGTTCCTCCAGGCGCCTCATTCCTGTGGTCACAGTGCTCATCTCGACATGCATTCTTAAGCCAGTGCTCGTTTTCACACCTTTCTCATCTGTGAAGTGAAGCGCATGAGGAGTCATGCACCAAAAACATTTGTCTTTGGGGCCAATTCTGGTGTATTTCAGAATCCAAGCAGCTATCTTAACAGTTCAAGCTGCTGGTCCTCAGAAGACTGGCAGGGGCCGATTACCTGGAAGTCATTGTTGCCGGTGGCTGTGGCTGCAGCTGACAGCTCACAGCAACACTGGAAGTGTTGGCCATGGGTGTCTGCTCTGGATGCAGGCGTGCGGTCTCTTTGTCTTATACTCTTGCCTCCCTCATGTGCCTGGTGTACCATGTTTACCTTTATCCTTCTGTCCAGGGTGTTCCTTTCCCTCTGGACTCCCGGGATCCCCCAAGTCTCATGGAGCTGTCTTCCCCAGCTCTTCATCCTAGAGTGCCCCCTCGCTCATCTCTTCTGTGTATCGTGGTTTATGTCCCACTCATCTTCATAGGCATCGTTGCTTCTTCTGGGCCGTGGAATGCAGAAGGACAGATGCCGCTGTGACACTTGTGTGCTGCTGGCACCTGCCAGGCACTCCACAGATGCTTAAGGAACGAATGAGCCAGCCAGCCCTTTTCTGGAGTGGATTCCTCCCATATGTTATTCTGCTAACATGCTGACAGTTGTTTTGTTTCTTTACACTGAATTCTGAGTTCTCTACCAACTTCTGCAATCATGTTGGCTCAGGTCATCTGGGGAGAGAGCATAGAGAATCAAGAGTCAAACTGGTCTTTGCTGCTGGCCAACAGGAGCTTCCTGTTCCACAGGAAAGATAGACATGTTAACAGGTGTGGTGCAGTATGTGAGGATAAAGAAAATGGGTGGAGTGAGGAAGCCATTAAACTACCTCAGAGGTAAGGGCCTCAAGAGCATGGAACACTTCTCTCAGTGGTGTTGGGGTTTGAAGGGTGTAAAGGAGTCCACCAGGGAGAAAACTATTTTAGATGCATGTAAAGGCTCAAAGTGCTATCTAGGCCTGGCATTTGTGAGAAATGGGGAGAGGTCAAGTGAAAGGCAGCTCGTCTGGTTTGAGATGAATGTGTGCACACTATAAACAACCCAGAGGGTCAGAATATTCTTTTCTTCCACTTTATGTCTGGCTCTTCCATAAACCTGTGAGTTCCTTGGCGGGAAAAGCACGTATGAGAATTCTATTAAGATAGGAGGAACCTTCCTTCCTCTCCATCCTCAGTGATGGAGGCGGGGCAGGAGGCCGATGGCATTGCCATGGCCCTTGAACTTGAGTTCACTTGGAGGAAAAGCAGTCAACCAGTTCTCACGGTCCTGAAATACTCACACGGTACTGACGCATGTTCATCAGAATCCTTGGGCATATGAAGGGCTAAAGGCTGAACAAAGGCCAGCGCTGTGAGTGCAATGTGACATCTCACAGCAAGGCCACCGGCCAGGCCGCAGGGTCTGGCGTCCCCTGTTCATGCCAGCCCTCTGTCCTGCTGCTTGTCTTGTCACCTTCCCACTTAGGGTGCTCAGGGCTGCTCCTCTCCTCTCCACCTTTCATCCCTTCCACTGGCACATGGCTAGAAAATGCCATCTTCCCACTTAGTTGTAAAGTGGTGTCTGTCCTTTGGCAAGAGGGTGGCAGAGAGGGCAGCAGAAAGGCCTAGACTGTATGCAGTCCAGACTTATTACTGTTTGCATGACTTTGGAAAAGTCCCTTGCCCCCTCTTGTCCTCTGTCCCCTCATGCTTAGAGGGAGGTTCCTTGGTCATGCACAGGTCAGTGTGAAGGTATGTGAGAGGCAGGTTTGGGCCCGTCCAGGCACCCGGCCCATGCTGTCATCACTGCCTAGTTCACTCCATTTCATTCCTAACACTTTGGCAACAGCTAGGAGGTTTGCTTCCCCAGCAGCTACAGCCAGTGTCATGTTTTCAGGGCCCTCAGTGGTGTACGTGGTCTGAGAGTGGCACAGGTAAACTCAGTGGAACAGACAGCTTGAATTTGAGATTCTGGTAAAAAATCCTTGTTTGCTGCATGCCACTGTCAGCGACTCCAGCCAGGAGTTGGACCTTCAGAGCACTGTTTGCTTCTGCTGCCTTTCTTTGAAAAGGGACCTTGGCTCGCCCTCTCTGACCTACATTCTAACTACTCTTAAGACCTCAGCCAAGTTTCTCATTTTCGCTTCAGTAAACATTCTTGGTTGAAGAACAGCTTGGAGTCCATCCAAAGGTCCATCCATTTTGCTTCCCTTTTGCTTCTGGAGAAGCAAATTACTCTGTCCCCTCAAAATGACACAGGGGCTTCCTGAGACTGAATTTCTAGATTTCACAAGGCAAAGTTATTTATTTCTGCCCAACAAACCACATTCGTATCTAGTGGCTTTAATCACCACATTTATCAGCTCAGCTGGGTGTCCTTCTGCATCATACAAAGTGGCTGGGGTCACCTAGGCAGCTGCATTGGCTGGGAATGGCTAGGTAGCAAACTCCCAGGAGGTTGAAATCCAGAATCACTCGAAGTCTTCTAGCAGTTTAGCTCAGAACCCTGTCTGGTGTTCCCTTGTTCCTGCCTGTCACAAGCAGGTTTTTTTGAGACAGGGTCTCGCTTTTGTGGTTCAGGCTGGCCCTGAGCTCAGCCTCAAACTCACATCACAGCAATCCTCCTGCCTCTGCCTCCCGAGTGCTGGGATTACAGGTGTGAGCCACTACACCCGGCACTGTGGTACGTGGTACTGGTTGCTGATGGGCGTGAGTCTCCACGCCCAGTATGGTATGTGGTTACCGGGGATCGAACCTGGGTCCTTGCGCTTGCAAGACAGGTACTGGAACCACTGAGCTAACCCCCCGGCCTCAATGTAAACATTTAATCATGCTTTTCTCCTTTCCTCCTTTACTGGATTCACCCTCAAGTCTGTCCCCCTTTATCCACTTTCCCTTCCTTCATGGTGTAATGGGTCCCAGCCATTGGCCTTCTCTGTAGACTCAGAGAGGTCTTCTGTTTTCCGTCCTAGCTGCTAGGATGTAGGTTCACCTTCTTTTTGTTTAAAGGCCTAGTTACTCTTAAAAAATTTGTAAAAGGTATAAATCTAGTCCCTTTCCCCCTAAACTTATTTTAACACATTGGTAAGTCAAAAACTAAAACAGTACAAATCTTAAGCATTTACACATATTACCCTGTTTTGATACAATAGTGTAACTTTTCCTAAATGCTTCAAATGTTAAGTTTTTATTTTACCCATACTTAAGCCTATTAGTAAACAGAATCACTATTGATCTGACCAATTTCTTTATTTCTATAAAACTTATTTTCGTATTTTTCCAGACTGTACTTGCTGGACCCATAAGGAGAAAGATTACCTTCTCAGAGGTGGCATTAAAATCATAGCCTCTACACCCCTGGCTAATGGCCTCTTGGCTAGAACACAGATACCTTCATGCTGACTGGAATGGGGTCCCCTCTGGCCAAGCTCAACCCTTTTGCCAACAGGACTTAGGAGCGAGTCCTTGCAGTCTTCACACCGGTGAACATTAAGTCTGGGGACCTGACATTGTGCTTCAGTTTATGATGAACTTTATTATGCATCGTTAGTATTTCAGTATAATTGGAAAGGTCATGTAGTTTAACCTCTCAGCTTTCAAGATATAACATTTATAGATTTTTATTATTTTCATATAAATGCATGTATCATATAGCTATTTATATAATTATACAATTACATTTAATTATGCAAATCAACTGTCTTACATAGTTAATATGTCCATAAATTGAATGACACAAGGTCATTCGTGTGTCAGCTTTATCTCATCACCTTCCCATTTTGTCACTTCCCAGCTTTGTAGAAGCTGACTGACTTCAGCGGGCCAGCTGGGAAGTCAGTTTCTTACAGGAACCATTGTAAAGCAGGATATCACTGATATGTAACTTGGAGTCATTTATATTTAATTCCACTACTACTTCATTAATTGAAGACATTCTTCAATACTATTATCAACTGGAAAGAAAAAAGTGCTAAGATGTCCAAGGACAAAGCAAGTCGATGGATGCGCCTGTGTAGATGTTTCTCTCCACTTCCAGGTCTAGGCTCCCACACAAAGACACCTTCTCAGTCATCTCCACTTGAATGCAGTGAGGACAATTTCCAGTAATAACAGTGACTCTGAAAGAGAAGTGGATAGAAGGAAGGCGTAATGGAGAAAATCATAGATACTCAAATAATTAACGGGGACCATCACTCACAGTCCACAATTTCTTCTTCTAATCTGGCTTTAAGATTCTCAAGTAGTTGGCTTTTGAGACAAAATTGCTTCATTTCCAACATTCATTTTGGTCGCAACATCCAAGAGCAATCAATCCATCTGCTAATCAATAAATAACATGCTGCTGTTCTTACAACCCAGCACAAAACCAATATTGTCAGCAACTTGGAACAACTGTAATTTCCTGACATAACTCAATGCATGGTAAAGTCGTGATTACTGTAAATATTTATAGTTCTAAAAGGAAAAGTTCATCAATGCAGCTTTTTGAGTGGCTTATCTTCAAACTAAAGATTCTTGTGCCTCCCCCCTTAATATGGTGGTGTAGGATGCAGGGGGAACACGGCAGTGACTTGTGGTTGTGCTGGACTGGCTCTTTCAGAGGCTTGGTGGATACTCCAGGGATGTTTTAGAAAGTGATGTGGTAAAAGAGACAGAATAGAGGACCGAGGTGCCACTCTTTGGTGTCTCCCTGTTGTGTACTAAACAGCCATAAAAACTTCTGACTATTGCCTTTTCTCATCTGTCCAATTTAACTTCCCAGATTGTGAGGATAAAACAAAGGGTAAAAGAGACCTTTGAAGCAGGTTTAATAATCTGATAAATCCAAGGGCTTACATCCACTTACTTCCTAAGAACAGGATTAAGGATCTTGAGAAATTGCATGAGTCCCTCTAAAGCTCATTGGCTAGTGGCATTTTACGATTAAAAAAAACAAAAAAGTGACAGGGCCAGGGATTTAGCTCAGTGATTCCAGCAACTGCTTTGCAAGTGCAAGGGCCCAGGTTCAATTCCCGGTAACCACATACTACAATGCGGGGTGTGGAGACTTACACCCACCAGCAATCAGAACCACATACCACAGTGCTGGGCGGGGTGGCTCACGCCTGTAATCCCAGCACTCAGGAGACAGAGGCAGGAAGACTGCTGTGACGTCAAGGCAGGGCTCAGGGCCAGCAAAGTGCTCCTGCCCCGAGGCAAGGACGACCTTGAGTTGAAGGGGACAGGCCTGAGCCTCAGGTCATTTGAGGATCACTTTAAGCAAGGGGGGAAGGAGTGGTTATTTCAGAAAAAGCCCTAGAACAGCCAAAGACTAACTTTTTCCAGAACAACGCTAAAAACAAATCAGTGAGTTTCAACCTTCAACTACTTGACGTCTGCCTTTACGTTATTTTTGTATTGTCATGTATACCATTTTGAGTAATTTTTAAAAATACAAATAAGGTTTAAAAAAGATGACTTTTTAATCACAAGTTTAAAAAAGTCGTTTGTTGTCAATATAAGTTTATCCTTAACTGTCAGGCTTAATGCTAGTTTCTGGAGCAAAAGGGGATAAATTAATGTCAGGCAGGGATAGCGGCTACGTGGAATGAAGGGAGGTAGGAGAGTTACTTTAGAGGCGGAAGGGCCGTTGGAGACGTTATCTCAGCCTGTGACTTAAGCGCGTTAGAGGTTAACCACATTAACATCAGAAAATAAAAAAAAGTCATTAAACTTTAGCCCTACGTGGCTGCCCGCAAAATCAGGGTGCGCTCACACTCCACTGAGAGTTGCAAAACGAAAACACTGAGAGATGCGGGCCTCCTCGTCCCACGTAACTCCACGTTGTCTAATCCTATGTACATCTTAAAACCCGGCTGACACCGCCGCAGCAAAGAACCCGGTTCTGCGGAAAACACCGAAGCCCGTTTGCGGGGCGCACGCTGTAACCACCCCCGTGACGCGCCAGTAAACCGAGACTCAGACAATCGCTGCCTCACGTCGCCAACCACAGCCATGGGACACAACGCCCGAGGCCCACTTCCTCGTCCAGACTTGCGGCCCCACGCCCGTCAGTTCCGAGGCGGGCCGGCAGGTGCCAGGCACAACCCGGAAGACTCCGGCCCCAGGACAGCGCGCCAGGTTCGCAGAGCGCCGCATCTTGGGCGTGACTCAAAGCGCGGAACTTCGGGATCGACGCACAGCAAGAGTGCCGGACGCGAGCATGCGCGGTGGTAGCTTCGGCGCTGGGGGACGCCCCCCCACCCGCGCGCGGCAGACGTCGATACGCAGGCGTCGGAGCCCCGTGGGGAGGAGGGCGAAGACTCCATCCGCCATGTTGAATGCCGCAGATTCGCCATAACCTCGCCGGGTCTTTTCTTAAAAAAATAAAAATAAAAAGCGAAGCGTTAGGAGGCCGCCCTGCCTTCTCGGTCAGCACAGGAGGGGGCCCGGAAGAGCCCGAGCCTTTTTTTCCTCCGCGGTGTGGGCGTTGCCATGGAGACGCGGGCGGCAGGTGAGCGGGGCTGGGGGTTGGGGTGAGGCGGGTGGGGGTGGGGCGCGGCGCGGGCAGCCGCTCTGAGCGCGCCGTCGGGTGCCGCGCGCAGGCCGCAGGCGGCGGAGGGATCCATGTCCCGGACGGAGAGCGCACGCTGCGTCGCCGGCTATATCCCGCCGCCGGGGTGGGGGGGGGGGGTGAGGAAAAAGAGAAAGAGGGAGCGAGCAAGGGGGCGCCGTACGCCCAGCGTCCGGTCGTTTCCAGGGCAACGGGCGGCGTCCCCGCTCGCTCAGGCGACTGCGCGCTGGCGTTCCCGCAGGCGGGAGGTTCGAATCCTAGGCTGCCAGCTCTTTGATTGGGTCAGCCCGGGCTGGTCGTGGGGACCGTCAGGTTTCTTTTCTGTGAAGTAGACAGCCTCTCTCGCTTCTACAGCTCAGTGCTCGGCGAGGGTATTGTCAAGGGACGGGATGGTGGAGGAAAAGATTTCCTTGTGTCTTATGGGGGAACCACAAGTGGGAGAGATCACACTCATAACGCGGCTCGGCAGAGTTCAGGCGTTGACACTCTTGTGCCTGATGTTCACTTTTGGAATCGCAGGTGACGGTGGAACATTATGCACATTTTCCTCTTCAAATTCTTGTTCTTTGTATCACTTAGGTAACATACGTGAAAGTAATGCAGAAATTTTTAGAAAGTGCAATCTGCGGAAAAAATAAGTTAAAAGTAAACTTTTGGAGTAAACCCCACGCTGCCTGGATTGTACCTTTGTCCCCTGGACAGTGACTGGCTCATCGTGGGGGTTCAGTGTAGTTTGTCTAAGGAAAGAGCAACTGTGTTGCTGGTCACCTCTGCTCCTTTTAGACAGGTTTCTTTGGCGCTCAGATGAACTTTTGGGAACAAAATCGTGTCCTCAGGGCCCAGCTTCGCACCAACTTCCCCAGAGTCTATTAGTAGAAGCATCAAGTGTCTCCATGCTGCAGGGAGAAGCGGGTGCCACTACCCCCTTTTTGGCAAGTCTGCAGATACAGTTCAGTGCAAAAGTTTAAGGTTTGGTACCAAGTATTGGGGAAAAAATCTCTCTCAATTTGGCCCTTTTGTTCTTACAGTCAGAATGACCTGCTTTCTGTCCTCTTCTAGAATTTATCTTTGCAGTTTTTAAAAAGGACCCTGGATAAGGGCGGGGAATTTAGCTTAGTGGTTCCAGCGCCTGCCTTGCAAGCACAAGGGCCGGGCTTGATCCCTGGTAACCACACACCACAGTGCAGAGAGTGGTGGCTCACACCTGTAATCCCAGCACTCAGGAGGCAGAGGTGGGAGGAGTGCTGAGTTTAAGCTGAGTTCAAGACCAGCCTGAACTACAAAGGGAGACCCTGTCTCAAAAAGCTTAAAAAAAAAAAAAAAAGCCTGGGTATATGCTTCAGTTTCTAGCAGTATAAGTCATTTTGAAGTTGTATATGCACCTGCTGGCCAGGTTGTTTCTGTAGGCTGCCTGTTCTGATGGTCAGGTTGGCGTGGGAGAGGAGGCTCTGGATGGTAAGGGAGGGTGGGAGACTGTTAGGCTCAGCTGGTGGGTACAATCGGCGATGGTCATCTCTGTGTGCCACAGTGAGTGTTGCCACTGCCCCATCTCTTCTTCTGTGTAGCTTGTCATTTGCTGCTTCTTCCCCCAAACCTTGTAATTTACATAAGGATTTTTCGAAGATAGCTGTCCTTAAGTAGGATTAAGTTGCCGCCTAGGGCAGGGTTAGTCAGAATTAGATGTATTAAAAAGACTCCCTAATTGCATTTCCTTTTATAGTTTCTTGTGTGCTGCCTCTGAAAACCTCTGCACCAAGATGGGTGGATTTAATTTTGTACAAGGATTTTGCCTGGAGTTAAGTTTTCCTCCTCTCAGCTGTTTACCCGGTTAAGCCTTCACAATTGGAAATTTCCCTGGCAAAGGGGAGTAGGAAACACAGACCCGTGCAGAGGTCTGCCTGCTCCCCACTGTGTTGCTGACCCGGGATGGCAGGTGGGCCCCCCATGCTGTGGAGGCTGATGTCATATGCACAGTGTGTTTGTCCCTTTCTCACCTGTCCAGTCTCTTCAGCGTGCAGCCCCCAGTGCCCTGTCATCTGCATGCTTCTTGTAGAGGGAGAGGTGGGATAGAACATCATTCATTTTGAAGAGAAAAAAGTAATTTGGAAGCGAAATAAAATAGATATTTGAAGCACCTATTGCAGATTTGAAATTGTTACTTTTGTTTTGGTTTTGTGTTTTGGGACAGGGTCTTGCCATGTGGTTCAGCCTGGCCTTGAACTCACTGTGTAGCTCAGGCTGGTCTTGAACTCAGCAATCGTCATGGCTCTTCCTCCCGAGTGCGGGGTTACAGGTGTGCACCACCATGCCCAGAGAGTTACTTTTTTAGAGGAAAATAAATTATATAATTCATTGTGTTTGATTATGAAAAAGATAGTATTTAGCATATTAATATAAAAACAGGGACATTGGGCTGGGATTTAGCTCAGTGGTTCCGGCACCTGCCTTGGAAGCTCAAGGATCCAGATTCTATCCACAGTAACCACATACCACAGTGCCGGGCATGGTGACTCAGACCCACCAGCCATCAGTACCACATACCACAATGCTGGCCGTGGTGGCTCAGGCCTGTAATCCCAGCATTTGGGAGGCAGAGATAGGAGGATTGCTGCGTTTGAGACTGAGTTCAGGACCAGCCTGAACTACAAAAAGCAAGACCTTAGATTAGAAAAAAACTAAAAAAACCCCCCAAAACAAAAAAGAAAGGACATTATGGTGGGTAGCAGAATTTTCTTTGTCTTAAAATTTTAAAATTATTGCCGTATATTTTTATGGCGTTGCAAAGTGTCATGATTTATTAATATGATATGGAATACACTAAAGTAATTAACTTAGCCATCACTTCAAATATTTGTCTTTGTGGTGAGGATATTTGGAAATTTTTAGTGATTCTGAAGTGTCCCATATTCTTTACTATGCTCACTGCAGGGTGCAGTCTACCTTCAAGCAGATGGAACATTCTCCTTGTTTAATGGAGGCTTTGTGCCTTTGACTTTCATCTTCCTTCCACCCCAGCCTTGGGTGGGGCTCTGCTCCACTCTGCCTGTAGGGCTCCGTCGAAGCAGCTCCCACGCGAGGTGAGTGGGCACAGCTGGCAGCCGCCCTCCTGTGCTCGCCGTGCTACCCGCTGTGCTCTCCAGCTCCCTCGTGGCCTTGCGGGGGATGCATGTTTTCCTCATTAAGACCAAACAGTTGGCTACAGATGTGGACCAGTCTCCGGTCCCAGCCGTGTGTCGGTGGACACAGATCGGAGCCTTCCCTTGGCTCCTGTGACTTGTGCTGCAGTCGACATGCGAGTGCAGGTGTCTTTTTTCAGAATACTGCTGTGAAATCTTCCAGTTCTTTTCAGTCATATAACACATTGTTATGGTTCTGGTCTGGGTGTCCTCAGCTTCATTTGGATGGGGGGGACTTTCTTCTTTGGGGAGAGCTGAATCTGGAATGTGTGCTGCTGGGGTTCAGGGTGTGTGATTACTAAAGCACCACACATGAGTGACTGGTTTGGCATCGTCCTAAGCCCTGTAGTGTGAATAAGATAAAGGGCAGAAAGATGCTGTTAGACTCTCCCTTGTTGCCCCTGGGGCACCGGGGCCTGTGAACTACCTCTCTTGTTACCTCTTTTGCCTTGTGCGCGCCATGTTGTCTCTCCCGTGTGATGCCTGTTTGCCATCCCTGCCTTGGAGCCAGCGGGTTATGGACTGAAACTTTTACAAACTGTCAGCCAAATAAATCCCTTCCCTTTTAACTTAGGGTGTTGGCTATTTTGTCTTGGCAGCAAGAGAGAGTAACACACAAGTGGAGCACACAGGGTTTGACTGTAATGTCTACCTCTGTGTCCAGATAGCCAGGCCGGGCCAGGATGGTTAGGGCAGGGGTCTGGCCTCAGAGAATGCCGGCAAGCCCTTCAGGCTCTGGATAGGAACGGTGTTACTTTCTACTTTCCCCTCTTGAGGACTTCAGGCACTCCTAGTGTAGAAAGCCAGTTCTCAGGGAGCAGGTGACAGATGTCACAGTGGAAGTCAGCCCGAGTGTTGAGGGCTTCAGTGGAGCGCACGAGCTGCACCTGGGGATTCTGGGAGAGCTTCCCGAGGGAGAGGGAGGTGTGAGCAAGGCCTCTTGGGAGCAGAGGTGCGTGGAGAGGAGGCACTGGTGGGACAGGTACGTTCGTTCTAGGTGAGTGCTGAGGCTGTAGCATGGGTGGTGGGAGTTGTGATGCAGAGTCTCTGAGTAGTAGAAGCCATTGAGACTTGGTCAGGAAAACTTCTGGGACAGGAGGGCAGCAGCTGCCTGACTTGCCTGTCAGATCCCTGGGCAGCTGCCTCGAAAGGATGCTTTTCATTTGTCATTTGCATCTGAAGTACATGGCTCTTAAGTGTATGGTTTAATCCCTCAGGTAGCTCACTCCCTTAAAAATGTGTAAAACTTCTTGGTACTTTGGAAAGTCTTTCTTGGCCCTTCTGCCTGGTTCTCCTTCCACCCACGAGCAGCTTCTAGCCCTGCTGTCACCAGTATTTTGTTTTGTTTTTGTAACACATCATGTAATTCTTTTGGGTCTGATTTCTTTTACTCAACATAAGAGTCTTTATTGTTTCATAGTATTCCATTGTGTGGAAATCACTATAGTTTATTTTCCTATTGATAAATACCTGAGTTATTTCCAGTTTGAGTTTCTTATGGATTAGGCTGCATTGAGCATTCTTAAAAGCCATGTAGTTTCATTTATTTTAGGTAAATCAGTACCTAGCAATGGAATTGCTGGTTTGTAGGATAGAGGTATAGTTAACATTTTAAGACACTTCTAGAGTCTAGTGGAGCCATAGCTTACAACTGGCCTGACATACAATTTGGTTAATTAGGTTATTGGAAGATTCACCTGCCTCTTGTTATCTATAGCATGTACCCAGGTAAACATTCAGACCTCAGCTGTATTGACTTACCACCAACTTGCGTTACAGCCTGCCCTTGGCAACTGTCAGACTTTGTAAGTCAAGGGTCCCCTGTAGTTTTATTTTATATTCCTGTTAGTAATTTAAGGTAACTCCACTTGCTACTCATCCTCACCACCATTTGCTGGTGCAGGTTTTTACCGGTCTTGTGAGTGTGCAGCAGTATCTTATTTAATTTGTATTTTCCTGATGGCCGGGGAAGCTCATTGTTTCCTTGCGCTTACTGACCCTTTGTGTATCATCTCTGCAGAAATGGTCATTCAGTTTTTTGTTCATTTTGATATCTTGGGTTGCTTGGCTTTTTATTGTTGGGTTCTGATAGTATTAACTTCTTAGTATTAACTCTTAATGGGCAGGAGTTCGTAATTTAATTGGAGTTTGATTTTCCACGTCTATAAGTCAGTGCTTGTTTTGTTTTCTCACTTAAGAAATGCTTTCCTACTGAAAGGCAACAGAACCGTTCTAGATTTACTGATTTACTTGCTTTTAAAACCTTATACTTCTTGCTTTCAGGTTTAGCTGTGTCCCTCAACCCAGAGTCATTGCATGCGGCATAGCATGCTGGCCCTGCCTTTTCTCAGCTCTGGGGCCTGGTCACAGCTCTGCAGCCACCACGGCCTTGTGCAGAAGCGTCCCTGCAGCAGGCCGGGAGGCGATGTGGCTGTGGAGCTTCTGTGGAGGAGGAAGGGCCACACATCTAACACCCTCAGACTTTGCTCTTTTCCATCTTCCACGTCTTCCTTCTTTCCTTTCTCTCCTCAACGTTTTGCAGTGTTTAATAACATCTTTGTGAGAATGATTTGTAACTATAAATGATATAGCACACGATACAGTGACACCATCATGCTTGGAAACTATGTAGTTGAGGGCAGTAGGATGGAGCCTGGCTGTGACTGTCACTGCTGCAGAACTGCTCAGCCCAGTGCTGTGTATCCATTACTGTCCTCACAAACTCCAAAGAGTGGACTTCTGTCTGTTTCACAGAGGAGGAAGCAGAACCTCGTGGTGAGCCGCCTGACTAGGAGCTGAGCTGCCTGACGGGGAGCTGAGCGGTCAGTAAATGTTAGATCCAGAGAAGATCTAACACCTTCTGGATGTTCTGTCAGAATTTCCTGAGGTCCCCGAATTGGCCTGGTGGGGCCGTGGGCACAGGCCTGGCGTGGGGACACCTGAGCATCCCCAGATAAGCCTGGCTGGCTGCTGCCTGCTCTGCACCTGCTTGACTGTTGTCTTTATTTCCACTACACGGCTATGCAGCGCCTGCTGTATGTGAGACCCAGTCCGGGCTGGGTGCATCGCTAAAGGCTGAGCTTGCAGGTGACTGCGAAGTGCGTCTAATGTGGTAACTTACTGGGCCCTCCTCTTGGGAGCTGGACTTGGACAGGTGCGGGAAACTTGTTCTCGAGGGACTCACAGTCACAGACAGACTGGTTCATGGTACTTAAGAGATTAACATGGTGCATTTGCCCCGTGGTATCTGTGGGGAATTTGTTGCAGCATCTCCTGTGGATTCCAAAATCTGCAGGTGGTCAAACCCCTTATATAAAATTGTATAATACTGATATATAACTTAAGATCTTCCACTTGTATACTTTAAGTCATATAATTATTTATACTGCCTAATGCTATGTAAATAGTTGTTGAATTACATTTTTAAAGGAGTAATGGTAAGTCTGTATATGTTCAGTAGATACACTTTTTTATTCAAATATTTTTGTTCCATGATGGTTGAATCTACGGATGTGAGATTCAAGGACACAAAAGGCCAACTGTACAATATAGAACGTGTACAGAGGGCGGAAAAGCTCATGGAAAGATGCTTGGCATTGCTAGTCACTGGCAAAGTGCCCCCTGGAGCGGCGGTGAGATACTACACACCCTTTAGCACAGTTGGAATTAGAAAGATCAATAGTTTCAAAAGCTGGTTAGTGAGAACATGGTCCCGAGAACTGATAGCTGGGTGGTGCCAGCAGTGTTTAAGGATAGATGGAAAGCATACTTCATGAACATTGCTATGAGGGCTGAGCGGGACTCAGGACAACCTTTGTGTGAGGCCTGAGCAAAATGACTAGACCAAAGGACACAGTGGGGGTAATGGTGGGTGGGAAAGCCCTGCTTGCCCACTGGCTTGCTATTGCTTCTCTGGGGAGGGCAGTGGCAGCCTCAGGTTCAGCAGGGAACTTCCAGGTCCTGTGCCTTCTCTGTACAGATGTCAAGCCTTCATGTTTGAGCCCGAGGTGGGCTGTGTTCCACTTGCTGCTCCACTGCTCCTGGCTAAGGTTTCAAACAGGGCTTTGGCTATTGCTTTGCGCATGTATCATGGGATTTTGCAATTAACAGGTCACACATACTTCCCCAGCCGGTCTTCCTTTCCCTAATTGCCTGCCTCACTTTGCTTGCCAGAGTTCGTAGCAGGTCTCATCTCTACTCTGGGTGCAGATCGGGTTTTGATCCTTGGTTCTTTGTGGGGAATCTAGGTGGAGGGCGTAGGAGCAACGGTGAAGATTTAGTGGTCTTCAGGAAAGGTTTGGGGGATCCTGAGATATGGTTGCACCAGAACAAGGTGCTGTCCATAACCAGGCTTCCTTCCGTTCTGCTTTCTTCATGTGGCACTTGTCATTACCTCCACACCGAGTCTCCTCAGAGGACGAGGCACTGTCCCTGGAGTGCTGCATCGGGACTGGCTACAGAAATGAAGCCCCAGCTCTTACCATGTTTAGTGAGTCACTTGGAAGAGCAGCTGTGGGCTCTGTGAAACAAATCCAGGGACTTCGGGACCCAGCAGCTGGGACCCAGCTAGAAGGAGAAGAACGCCTCCTAAATGTTTACGCTATCAATGGAAGTGCAGTCCTGTCCGGGACCTTTTGCAGAACGAGGCAGAGCCCCATCAGAGCCAGGCTTCTCTGCTGTGGTTGCCTCCTCTGGTGCTCCCTCGCCTGAAGGGGATAGCTGTGATGCTGATAGTCCTTATAGACGGCTGCTGCTGTGAAAACTGTCCCTTTCTCAGGTGACTTCATTCTTTTATGCTCTTCAGTATAGAAAGATATCTTGAGAATTTATATGCACACTTTTAAAAAATCTTGAGTGTGTAATAAGGAAACATCTACAGAGTTTTAATTACAGTAATAATGATAGTAATGGATTTTTCATTTTATGTTCAGTGCAATAAATATCTTCCAGGAAGAGAGGCTTCTGTTGCATGGAAGCTTTCGTGTAGTTTGTTGGTGTGAATTTTCCATTTCCATGGGGCCTGAGAACTCTGCAGAATAGAAGTTCCTGCGAATAAAAGGATCTGGAGGCTTCTGAGGAGGTGGAGAACCAGGGGGTGAAAGGGAAAGAAAGTAGCCGAAGAGAACTCAGATGTAATAGTTCTGTGCCGAATCTTTGAGACACTCAGTTATTAAAGAAAGCATATAGAACCCACAGAATTTGTTGCCTTTTTCTATTTTTTTTAAATACACTATTCTATTTATAGAAAAATTGAGAGAGTGCAAAAAAATTCACATATGCCCTTCACTCTGGGTCTATAAGTCTTAGTAATGTATTACATCGTTTATTCCTTCGCCTCTCTTTCTATCCTATAGATAATGCTGCAGATATGTCCTTTTATCCACAGCTGTTTTCAGTGATTATTCCCTGAAAACACAGATTTTCTACATTGCCACATAATTATCACAAAATAATACCAATGTGCGGCCCTGATTCAGAACTCTCTGATTGTCCCCAAAATGCCCTTTACAGCACAAGGAATCGCGGGCTCTGCACTGCATTTGGTTGTCATTTCTCTGTATTTTCTTCTCTAGAGCAGCCCTCTGTGTTCCATGACACTGGTATTTTTGAGGGCCATTTATTTTGTAGACTGATCTTTTGCTTTATGTAATATTTCCTCATGATTGGATTCAGATTCTACTTTTTTGAGCAAGACTTCCACAGATTTCAGTGATGTTGAATTCTTAGCATACTCTCCTCAGTGGGCCTATGAATTTGATTTGTTTCTTTGATGGAAACATATTTGAAGAAGTCAGATTCCTTCATAAAAAAGTTAGTTTTCCTCTTTGTAATTAGGAGCCCCATGGGAGGCGTTTTAAGATTATATACTTAGCTTGCTTCTCTATTGTCCTCAGACTGGCTGCAGTTGTACTGTCTACAACTAATTCTAGCCAGAATCAGTCATCGTTGTGATAGTTGCCAAGTGACTTCTGCATTTACTAGTTGTTTCCCTGCCTTCCAACTTAGAGGTACAGTTGACGAATACACACTGTACATATCCAGGCCAAACAGCGTGATGTTTTGTGTAGGAGGCCTTGTAACATGATCACCACAGTCCAGTTAAATAACATACCTAACGCCTCACCCAGTTAACACATTTCACTTGTTACCTTTCTCTGTGAGCAAGAGTTTTCTTTGTGTTCGCTTTTTGGTGTTACCATGAACCTCTGAGTTCTCCTTTCAATCAGTGAGTTAAAGTCCTTCCTCATTACCGACTCTGATGCCCCCGTTGCCCTCTTTCTTGAAGAACGTTCCACAGTCTTTCCCTGGAACTTTGGCCTGTTCCAGCTCTGGAACCAGCTTTTCCCGCGTGGAGACCAGTTTCTCTGAGTGGAGAGCGGTGTTTAGAAACACAGGTGAGCTCACATTTGTGGGTGTGACACTGTTTCTAAGGCCTCAGAGGACAATGCTAAGAAGTATGTGTCTTTCTAGACAGCACTCGCGTGGATCCAAGCTCAGGCATCTCCTGTACATCTCTGTTTCCATCATAAAGGCAGAGGAGCCATTTTTCCCGGTCTGGTTCGAGTTCCGTGCACTCACTGGGCCCCATGCTGTGCTTCCTCCCCTTTCTAGATGAGTGCGAGTGTCTGAGGGACAAGTGCGTTCCAACTGAGCTGTCCCACCCTGAACCTGAGATTTCTTTCCCAGAATGCTGTTTGGTTTGTTTTTCCAGAAGCAAAGAAGGACTTGGTTAATGTGATTCCAAGGATTTTTAGGTGAATACTCTGGAAATGTTCTACTCCTTGCTACAAAGGACACGCGGCATTTCTGTGTTTATAGGTAAATGTCTTGTGTAATGTTTAGCACTGACCTTTAACTGTACTCTGAATTAAGTGATATCGATGTTTTTGGAGCTCACAATCTATTAGGGGAGAGAGAGGTTAGACAAACACAGCATTAAATTCATGATTATGCATTGTGGACACACTACCCGGGCAGAGGCTAATAGTCTTGGAAACTTAATTTATGTTGAAGGGGGTTGTAAGAAGTCCTGAGAAGGCCAGGCTGGAGCTGAGACTTAGAGTGAGGTTCCTGAATTAATAAACATGCTTGATAACCAGAGAGCAGGACTCGCTGTCCTGCCCTTCCTGTGAGATGTCAGCCTCCCACCCAGCGCAGCTGCCTTGTGGGTGGCAGGAGTGCTGTTGTGACCTTTATCACCCCCTAAGGGCATGTGTGAGTGGCCAGGACAGGACTGAACTTGCTGCAGGTGGCTCGGGAGACAGCAGGTCTGCAGGGTGTGGGGAGGGTGGGGCACTGGCCTCTGAGCCATGGCCCGGGTATGGGATTGGCCTGCACCAGTGTGGGACATATTGGGACCGGCTGAAGGGCCCGGAGTCCAGGCCTGTGGCGCACAAGGTCCAGGCCACCTAGTGACCTACCCAGGTTCCTCCTGTGCTGTAGGAGGACTGGACTTGCCAGGGTCACCCTGCGGCTGCTCTGTGTCGGGCTGTGGGAGGACAGGTAGCTGCGGCTGCCCACTGTGGAGAAGCCTGTTACCCCAGGGGGTCAGGAAGGGCGGTCTGACTGGATAGACACTGGCCAGGAGGCTGCGTCTGGACACTTTTCTGGCCTGTCCAGTGTCAGGAGGCCATGAAGTCCACAAATAACACGACAGCCATGGAAAATGGCTCTGCTGAACGAAATGGAGCTACTCTCTTGTGTTGCTGGGAGGGAGGGCCTGTGTCTTTCTCATTCTTAATCGTGCCAGCATATAGCATGCCATGAAACATCAAATGATGTTCACGAATGATGATGCCACGGAGCTTAACTCCTGGGGTATCTGAAGAATAGATGTCAAACTTACCTCTTCTGGTTACCAGGGAAGAGGGGCCGGGTTGGCTCGGCTGGCTAGGCATGGCTGGGTGTAGGCTTTGGAGAAGTCTTCTCTTACCACTTGGCTTGTTTCCTGAAACTTCAAAGCTTTATTCTGGAAATGGAGAAGACCTTAGACATGTCTGAGTATTAAAGGGCAGTTCTTTCTCCTGGAATTTGTTTTGAAATTCAGAACACTTACTCACTGAGACCATTCTCAGCCTTTTATAAGAAGGCCAACATTTACAGTACAGAGTCAAATTTGCATGTTTCGCTCCTGCCTAGGCTGTTATTCTGTCTCTTCTGATGACCTCGGGAGTCTGAGCCACAGCCAGATTTGAGACCTGTGACAGTAATACGTGAGCATGCCCCTCTGTCTCCTGCCTCCCCCAGAATAGTGCAGATGAGTCTGAGCCTGCAGAGTCTCTGTCCCGACCTCCCTGACTGTAGTCCCAGAGATGTCACTGTGTGGAGACTCCTGGGCTCCGAAGATGAGCCGGAACCTGCTGACCACACTTTCTGAGCCAGGTGCCAAGATGCTTGGTGTGCTCGAAATGATGTGAACTCTGGGTTTGTGCTGAGCCCACTCTGTAATGTGCAGTAAAAGGAAAGGAACAGTGAAGTTTGAAGACGTAGTCACAAAATTTTTTTTTCTCCGAACTTTGAAAAACAATTTACAGAAGAAATGATGCTACTTTGAGTATGCTGGGTTAAATAAAGTGTATTGTTAAAATGTACTTGTTTCTTTTTATTTCCGTGTGGCTTCTAGAAAATTTAAAGTGGTATTTGTGCCCACCTCTCTGTGTTACACAGCACAGTGTAGAGGAAGCATTGAGGTTTCCCTGGGCCCTGCCCAGCCTGGTGTCCCTGGGTCCTGTGGGAGGGCTCATCCCCGCGGCTGTGCCCAGCCCGTTGCCCAGCAGATCCACCCTCTTGCAGATAGTCACCTAGCTTGAGAGCTGATGATGCCAGTCACCTGTGTTTCTCTGACACAGCAGGGGCTCGCCATACGTCTGTTGGGTTAATAGTGTTGCCGACACAGGACTTTGCTGCCTCCCTGTCAGACCCTTGGGGAGGGTCTTGATTATGTGACCTTCAGCCTGAGCAGGGTCCCAGACATGTGGTCGTAGAAGAGGCATTGCATGGAAGAGGCATTGTAACTCCCCAAGACACGACAGTTTGTGGACAGGAGCTACAGTGTCAGGGTCTACACGAGGGTCTGTGCTCTCAGCATGGCCACACGTCTGCATGGGGTGCGAGCTGAAAGTCCTTCTTCCGTGGAACTATCTGTGGGGCTTCCTTGTGGTGAGGGCCAGTGTTCTTCAGCAGAGGGTAGCACCCTAAAGATGAACGTGCTTGGGTGCTCAAGGCTTTCGCTTTGAGAGTGCTTAAAAATAACTTAAAACAATTTTATGCCAAGTTCCAACATGGATGAAATGTGTATGCATAAAATTATAATGCAACTGTTGGCCCAGCTTTAATTATAGTGGATAGTGAGCATTTCTCATTTTATTTTGTTCATCTGGCTTCAGGAAAGAAACACTCATGGGATTTCTCCCCTGCACTTGATAAACATGTTAGCTTTGTGAGTGATGGTAGTTGGCGTATCTATCAGCATTTTGAGATGCGTGCTAATCCACAGATCAGGGTGTGATTTTATTGCAGCATCAGCTGGCCTAGTGCCGGTGCTGGGAGGGCACTGTGCAGGTAACTCACGGCCCCTGAGGTGGTGCATCCCTGTCGTGGCACTGGCGGGTCTGTCCTGTCTTTCGGGGTCTGGTGACTTACCGTGTCTGTGCATGTTGGCTTCTTGGTAGAGTTGAAGGTCAGAGTACTCCAAGCCTTCCGAGGAGACTTTTCATCCAGACTGCTCAGAACAAGGTCGGAAGAGATTTTGAGGTGCGGAGGGCCGAGAGCTGGGAGCCCGGGCTTTTGCTCTGGCCATGCCCATCTGGCATTGAGGAACAGGCTCTGGGGACATCGCCCTCCTGTGCGTGGGCCTCCATGGCCCTTGGGAAGAAACGGTCAGAGATGCCACGTACATCTAGCCAGGGTCACATAGCCGAGAGGACTACAGATGGGTTTAGAGCTTGTTGCTTTAAATAAGATTAATATGTGAGTCAGAAAATCCTTTTTCTCTGTCTTTTCCTTTAGCATTTGCAGTTTTCTTTTTTAGGTTGATGTGTCTGATGTCTGATCAAAAATACAGTATGTATATGGTTATATTGGAAAGAATTACTCAGTAGAAGACAGAGTTTGTTGTTTCCTCCTCAGAATACTCCCCTTTGCCTTGAACACTTAGCCTGTCGTTCTAGCTACTTCCTGAAGGAATTCCGGCGTCCTTTTTCCTGAGTGTCTGCAAGGTGTAATTGAAAGGAAAAGTGGCAGCTGCTCTGAGTGCCGCCCATGGAGAGGCCAGCTGTGGAGACACGAGTGTGCCCCTCCCCCTCCTCACTGGCTCTGGCGCCCGCCAGGGGACTTCTGGCTCCTCCCAAAGTCAAGCTGACCATGAACGGTACATACTTTGAGTTACGTCAGAACGTCCAGCGGTAACAGGCGGCTGAAGACACAATATCTGGTTTAGAAAGTGGCCAGGATTGTAGGATGCATCTGGAGAGGGGGAGTATCCTGAGGGAGCTTGAGGGCAGCGTGCCCTTTTCCTACAATAAATTGACACCATTTTAGAGGCATCGTGGCCTTAGGATGAAGAACTGGGGGTCCACGAGCTCAGGGGACCCTGGTCCTGCTCGCACGGTGCTGGCTTTGCTGACTTGACTCTGGCAGAGCCGAGGCGAGTCTTCCGCTCTGCGTCTGTACTGTGCGCTGCTCTGCGGTGGGATCGCTGCATTGCTTATGGGAACTACCTGGAGGCGGTGAGGAGTGAATGGGCCTGAAGTGGTTGACTCTGATGAGTGCCGTCTGTGGTCAGAGCTGAGCCGGTACCTGCTGGGATTGGCCCGGTGCACCTGGGGTCCTGCCCAAATTCTCCTGCTCCAGGAGAGCTACATAGTCAAGTGGTGACTTGTATTCCTGTAGCATCCCACTTGCAGTCCCCTGTCTGGCCCACTTTACGCATCTTAGCACGAGAGCGGCAGCCCCTCCTTCCAGGGTAAATGTGGAGGTTAAATAGGATAATGGGAAAAAAAAATAGGGTAATGGGCAAAGAGCAGCAGCTGGCAGAGCTAGAAATCAGGAAATGACTGCCATTTATACTGTACTATTCAGATGTAGTGCCTCAATCAGACACCAGAGGGCACTATAAGCACATACATGGTGCGTGCCTGGCTATGCCTAATGTTTTGCTAAAATACTGTCTGCCTAGAACCTCGTGGTTCACTGTTGCCTGGTTCTGGATTTGTTATTAAGCTGTAGTTTTGACATGCTTTGTAAGTGTGTGGCTCCGCGAGTGTATTATCCTCGTTTGGCATTCTATTGTTTATTAGCTTACTACTCCCCAAATTAAATAGCCAGAGCAAAATTCCTTTCTAGTATTGCATAGCCAGCCTTCTTATTTATAACTACGCTTCCCCATGGTGCTAGCATGGTTTGGCGGTACTGAGACCAGCTTTCCACACAGTGATCACAGCGTTCTGGAGACAGCAAATGATCTTCCAGCACAGGGTTGGGCACATGGGCAGACGTGGCTGGCAAGTTAGTTTGGAAGGTCTGGGTTACATTTTAGCTTGGTTATTTATCTGGTTAGAGCTCCTGGGAAGCTTAGTGAATTCTTTGAGCCCAGGTTTATTTTCAGTAACAATGGCACCATTTAGCTACCGTACAGGGCAATAGGGAGGATCCAGTGTGGTCACAGATAGTAATTCACTGTGGGAAGCAGTGAAAACTCTATTCTGCAGCTGGAGTCCTGGCCCAGGAGGAGGGAGGTGCCGCTGTTGTGGGACATGAAGTTTTATGCTTCCCTTCCCTGTGATGGACTTGTGTATACTCTGCTAGGATACCAGCTCTGGGAGCTCAGGCCCTTTCCCGCTCCCTGGGCCCATAGGGGAGCTGGGAACTGGCCACCCTGAGGGTTGTCCCCCCACCCCCTATATCCACCAGGCTGCTGCTTCTGCTGTGTAGGACTTCTGACAGGGCTACATCTGCATTCAGCTTTTAGGTCCAAATTGACCTTGCTGTTGGTTAAACCAATTTCTCCTCTTTTGCTTTTCCTTTCTCTCATTCTGTGAGAGAGGTAGGGAGAGGCACAAGACATATCCTGACCCAACCTCTCTCACCCAGTGAGGCCTCTAATCAACCTCAGAAGCTACAACAAGAGCCCGGTGGCTGCGAGGACTGTGCTGTCTTGTGTCTAGAGCTGGCTGTAGCTTTATTCTGTTTCTCAGTCTGTGGGGCCCAAAGCTTGAGGACTTGGTTGAGACAGAAGCCGTTGGAGGATCAGTAAGTCTTCTGGAGAGATACTTGATTATTTTGTCTCTTAGTACCTATTTTTAATATCGATTTAAATGGTTCTTAAATTTTTTTCTTGGATTACTCGTGAAATCCCCATTGTGTTAGCTGTGAAAAACTCAGTGTTCCTAAGCTAGCAAACAGTTTATCCATAGTTCATCTGCCCAGGGCCGGTCCCCAGCTTTGAGCATGCCGGGGAGCTGTGTGGACAGCAGAGTTGCACTTTTACAGCCCCCTGGCACCCCCTGCAGGTCTGTGCTTTCTGGCCAGTCCTCCTGGAGGAAAGCTTCTGATCTGTCCTTGCTGCCCTCAGGCTGCCCTGACCTGCACCTGCTCCTTCTATGTATACCTAGCACCGCCTAGAGAGCATGGGAAAAGTACAGTGAATGCTAAAATTAAAAACTTATTGGTGGCTTATACTTGTAATCCCAGCACTCAGGAGGCAGAGGCGGAAAGACTGCTGTGAGTTTGAGGCTGAGCTCAGGTCCAGCCTGAACTACAAAGCGAGATCCTCTCTAAAAACAAACAAACAAACAAACAAAAAAACCCAAAACTTATTACAAAAACCCTCAATGAAAGAAAGATAACCTCTTTAACAAATGGTGCTAGAAAAACTGGGCTTTAACTTGCCAAAGACTAAAGCTAGACTAATCTCTTTCATCGAGTACCAAGCTAAAATCAAAGTGGATTAGAGATCTAAATATTAAAACAGAAATACTAAACCTGCTACAAGTCAGGTTAGGTAAAACTCTTGAAGACATTGGCTTTGGGAAAGACTTCTTGAACAAAACCTCTATAGCACAGAAATTGGCAGAAGAAATCAACAAATGGGATCTTGTCTTATTAAAAACCTTCTTCACAGCAAAAGAAACCATCAACAGAATGAAAAGGCAGCGAACAATATGGGAAAGAATCTTTACCAGCTGTTTCTCAGACAAAGGGCTACTCTCTAGAATATATAAGGAGCTTAAAAAAAATCAGCCCACCCAAATTTAAAGACCCAATTCAAAAATAGTCATTTGAAATGAACAGATACTTTTTAGAGGAAGAAGTAAAAGCAGCTAAGAAGCCTGAAGAAATGCTCAGTATCACTGCTCATTCGAGAGATGTAGATGAAAACAACACTGAGATTTCATCTCACTCCATAAAGAATGGCTGCTATCTCAGAATTATCCAGTAACAAATGTTGGTGAGGCTGCTGAGAAAAAGATACCTTCTCCACTGTTGGTGAGAGTGTTGATTCCTACAACCCCTGTGGAGAGTCCTCAGAAAACTAGGATTAGAGGTTCCATTTGACCCGGCCATTCCTTTGTTAGGTATATACACAAAAGAATTGAAAGATTCATATCACAGCGATCTATGTGCACCCATGTTTATAGCAGCTCAGTTTGTGATTGCTAAATCTTGGAAACAACCAAAATGTCCATCATCTGGAGATTGGCTAAAGAAGATGTGGTTCTTTTATAGTATGTAGTATTACTTTGCCATAAAAATGATAAGATTGAGTCATTTTTACTCAAATGGTTGTACCTTCAGGACATCCTTATAAGTGAAATAAATAGGTGTCAATGTGTCAATATCATGTCTTTTCTCTGATATGAGAAAATGAAGATATAAATGAGTTCTAGGATATACACAGTGAAATATATAATGTGAAATAGAAAATATTTAAAAGAAATAGGGTGTGGGGTTAAAAAAATAGTGTGATGGTAATAAAAGGAAACAAAGCTTATATATATAGGAGATGGAAGGTGTATGGTGGGTAGGAGAAAGGGAAAAAATAAGTTGTGTCATATACTGGTACAAATTCTCAGTGTTGAATATGATCATGATGTGAATATATAATGTACCAAGAAAGATTTGAATTAAAAAAAAAAAAAAAAAACCTTACTACAGCAGAAGACACATTGCCAAGTGTGTTTGAATAAGTAGTTTGAAACAAGGGCAGGTGCTCTGAGGGGTGTGAATGGCAGTGTGTACTCCCGCATTACATTTTCAAGATTTCAGCACCAGTGTAGGTTTTGATTGCTCCAGTCTGTGTGTGTAATTTTTTTTTTTTCCTGGAAAAATCATATTTGTCTGCAGGAGATCTGAGGGACAAGTTCTGCTTGTGAGTGCCCGGTAGCTGCCCTGGAAGCCAGCCCCACCTGGCTGGCAGGTCCTGGCCCCTGACGGGCTGGGCCTCCTGCGGGAGCCCTCACTCTCCACCCTTGAGCGGCACCCCCAGCGGGGCTCCCCTTTGGAGTCGGCTCTTCCCTGTCCACACCCAGACCTCCCAGGCCGTGGTCCCCATAGCCCTTCTTCTCTGGCGTGTGCTGTCCCTGCGCCCCTGCCAGCTGTTTCTCTACCTTCTGGAGCTTTCAGTCCCTTAGCCACAGGGGCTCCCACCTGCCCATACACTCCAGGCACAGCCCAGGATGTTCTTGTATACACTGCGTGGTCTGCTTTCTACTTCTGATGATTTGTAAGCTCCTCACGAGCTGACTGAATGACTTTAAAACTGTACAGGGAGTTACAGCTTCCTCATCAGTAATATAAGCTAACGACATCTTTACGTGTGACTTAGTGGCCGGGCCCTGTGTGCAGCTGTGCAGGCTGTACCCTCCTCCCGGGCACTGTCTCTCCGAGGGCTCATTTCACGTAATAGAGTCCTTATTATGAAAGTCATCTTTAGTCCGTGGTACAGGGCTTTGCTCCAGCAATCTCAGGATATTGTGCGTGCTCTCTGATAGGGGGTGCTAATGTCCAAAGGAAGAGATCTTCCTGCCGTTCTAGGCCAGGTGTCTTGTGGGCTGTGGGCACGGATGGTGGGGAGTGAAGGCACCCGGGACTCAGGAAGTGTCTGCTGTGCTTTCTCTGAAGGCTGCGATCGACTGGATACCCGACGGAGCCAGGCTCACAGCCGAAGTGTGCGGACGGCAGAGGCGAGGGTGGGCTCATGGGGCGGACGGGAGCCCGGCTTCCTGGTTCACGTGGGCCGCGCTGGATCCGCTCGGTCGGAGTGGGGAACTCTCTCATTATTTCAGACCCGCGGTGTAACATTTCTAAAGTCAGGAGACAGCGGACAACTGATCTGACAAGCGACCAGTGTGTCCCGGTTATTCAGCAGCGCTCTTGTTTCTCTCTCCTGCTGTGTAACTAAAGCAGCAGTGCTTATTAATGCATAAACTAGTTGAGTAAACACAGTGATAAACATATTTCATAGGATTGTCGTGAAGGTTAAATATGCCCGCCGTGGGTCCTCATGGTGCTGCCCCGCCGAGGGCTTGGCTGACTGAAGCGTCCTTCCGACCGTCTCTTCCTCTCTTGGTCCCACTGTGTTGGCTCCAACAAGTGTGCAGAACCGGGAGGATGTGCAGACAATGACAACGGTGCCAACATGGCTGGTCTAGAGCCCAGCGAAGGCTGCACAGAGTGAGCTAGAGGGAAGGGAAATGCTGGTCCTAAGCTGATCCTCTCCTGAAGATAAAGGAGAAATGTTCTAAAATGACACAAAGCTGCACAATATGAGATTATTCATCGCACTGGGCTGTGACAGCAATCTGGCTCTATGTTGCTAAAATATTTTCTTTCCTGTTGGGAAGCTGCTGGCTCTGAAGAATTTAATAACTTAAAAACAAGTGAAAAGCATGAAAATAAAAATATAGCCCAGAATGTATTTGTCACCCTGCTCTCAATCTTAGCTTTGGCTGCCAAACTCTCTTTAAAGTTAATAAATCCAAGTAAAGGATAGTTACAAAGCAGAGAGGATGATTTATGGTAATCAAGGAGAGGAGGTAAGAGATTTTTAAACTACAGCCTCTAAATGGAGTGATTTAGCAATCTGTGTAGCATTTTGCCTTCTGTGGTTATTGATAGATATTTAAGCATTCTGTAATCGGCCTCTGATCCACACTCAGTGGGTGCTTGCTGGATGCCTGATGGGGTCAGCACGAGGGGAGATGGCATCGGGCCAGGAGGGTTTTCGCTGTGCATCGTGAATGGAGGCGCTGAGGCAGGTGTGTGTAACCACCAGCCCTGCAGACCTCGGCCTCCAGCACTGATCAGAGCCGGGCCGCACACTAGTGGCTTCCGGGCAATTGCCTGGTGAGCTGTTCTGCTCCACTCACCTGAGCCTGACCTGCCATGCAGTGTGGCTGCAGCCAAATGGATCATGGGTGGACCACTGAGCAGTGTGCATGATTCTTCTCAATAGCATGCTTTCCAAAATCAGACAGATTATTTTTTATTAAACTGTAGTTTGTGATAAATGTGTAATTCATAGGAAGTTGTAGAAGTCTCATGTTTCCTTTGTCCAGTTTGCCTTAATGATTACATGTTTAAAACATGTTTTTGGCAAAATATACATAGCAAATACTAACCCTTCCAACCACTTTTGAGATACAGTTCAGTAGCATTAGGTACATTCACATTGTTTTGCAGTGGTACTATCATTCATTCTCAGACCTTCAGCACCCTAATAGTTACATCTGTGCTGCGCCATCCTGCCTTGGAGCCAGCCAGCTATGAATGGAAACCTTTGCAACCTGTAAGCTGTACAGACCTTTCCTCCCTTAGCTTGTGAGTGGTTTTTGTCTCAACAACAAGAAGAGTAACAAAGACAGAATTTGGTATCAGAGAATTGGGGTCGATGCTGAGACTTCACCTCACTGTAAGATTCAAGAGCCTTTGGAACTGGCTCGTGGAAAGAGTTCAGGCTGAAAAAACAGCTCTGCCGTGCCTGAGGCTGTGCCTGAAGGGAGATTCTGGGCAGAGCTCAGAAGACCAGAATGCTGACACAAATGCTGGAGGTAAAGACCAGGCTCAGTACGTGTCTGCTGGGAAGAGGGACTACCTTGGCTGCTGGACTCCAGGTGATGTGTGTTATGCTTTGGTAGGAAGGCTATCTGCATTTTGCTCATATGCAGAGATTTGGCCTGAAACTGAGATTAAGGACAGCAGACTAATTAACTTTGCAGAAGAAATTTCAAGGCAGTGTAATGTTGAGATCATGGCATTGCTACTGTGGGGGGATTTTAGTCAAAGTTATGTTGACAATTATAAGCAAAGAGGCCAGCAAAATGATTTAAAATGTCATGGGTTTTGGCCAGAAAGGAAGCCCCCGTAAAGTGGTGGACTGTGGAGATAAAGAACATAGTTGCTGAGATGGAACAGGACAGTGGAAAAGATGACCCAAGGACATCCCATGAAACAGTAGGACTCCCACTTGTGCAACCTCAAAATTGCAAAAATGACAGACTTTGCTTGGAGAAGAGAGGACCAGAGCACCATGTTCCAGAATGGTGATGCCCTAGGGAAGTTATTCCTCAGAATTTGGTTCATGGGCACTGGACCCCTCCAGCCAAGAATGAGAAAAGCCTGGCTACTGCTCCAGCGGTTTGGCAGACCTTGACATCATGCACGTGATGCTGGTTTTAGGTGCATGCAGAATGCAGGAGTTGTGGACTCAGGAAGGCTTCCACCCAGATTTCAGAGGGTGGCACAGGATTCTAGGCACTGTGCCCCTGGGAGGGCAGTGTCTGAAGCCAAAGGTATAGTGGAGACTTTGGAAGTTCAGAGAAGCCAGGAAAATGGACCATCTGAGGAAAGCTACAAGCAGGGAGCAGAGCTGGCCCAAGAGAGAAGCTATGGGAGCCATAAGCACTGTCAGGGCCACAGGGGTGGAGCCACCAAGACCTGTAGGGTTCATGTCTTACCACGGGTGGCTCCGATGGTGGACATGTTTGCCCTGCTGGATTTTAGACTCGTGTTGTTTTGGCTCCTTTCTATCTATCCCTCTATTTGTACCCTCAGAATGGTAATGTATATCTTGTGCCATTGTATGTTGGAAGCCTTTAACTTTCTTTTCATTTGTACAGACTGCCAGCTAAAAGTCTGCCTTAAATCTCAGAGAAGACTTTGGACTTAGATTTTTCATCAATACTGAAACTGTTAGGACTTTGGCAGCTCTTAGAAATGGACTAAATGTTTTTTGCATAAAGGAATTGGCATGGGTCATCAGGGAGAGCAGGGTAAAATCTTGGGACTATATCTAGATTTCCCCCAAAAGCCTCGTGAAGTCATAGGTGAGGCTTTTTCAGAAGTGACTGCGTAGAGTGTGTAATTGTTCATGGCACAGTACTGTACATGCATGGTACAATTAAGGCTGTGTGATTATTATTGAGAAAGAAGCTGCTATGGTCACTTGATATTGGTTGTTTTCTTCTGCCCATCATGAACTGTTTCTCCACTGTGTTGCCCCGTTGCCACACTACCCTGCCTTGGAGCCAGCCATCTATGGACCGGAACCTGCACAAAACATAGGCCAAGTAAGCCTTTCCGCCTTTAATTGTAGGTATTAGGTATTTTGTTTCATCAGCAAAAAAGTAACTAAGACAAGTGATGTGTAGAAACCTTGCTTTCTATCACCCTCCCTTATTTGTAATATATGGTTATTGTACAGGTTTCTTTGCATGCACTGAGAGTTGCATTGCACCTGATATCCTTTTTATTTATTTATATCTGTTGGCAGTACTGGAGTGGAGCTCATAGCCTTATGCGTGCAAGGCAAGGGTACTCCCAGTGAGCCACATCTCTCACCCAGTGCTGTGTTTTTTACTTCAACTATTAATTTAGGAAACTCAGAAGGAAGGGTGATTGTATCTCTTTATACTTTCCTTTTTAAATTTTATCTTCCTTTTTGATGTTTTTGGTTTGTTTTATCATTTCCTGTCTGTTCATGGAAATTTATTTAGCTAGTCTTTTAGGTTACGCCATCCGGGGACATTTTCCTTCTTCTGAGAATGTTTGGAATTCTGTTTCATTCCTAAGGGATATCTTCACTGGACATGGAATTCTGGTTGATAGTCCTTGTTTTCTTCCAGGTCTTAAAAATGTTATGCCACTTTACTCTAGTTTTCATTGTCTGATGAAAAATCTGTTAATCTCTGAATTATTATTCCGTGTAGGAAGTTGATTTTTCTTGTCACTTTCACTGTTTTTGTTTACTTTTATATTTTATATTGTTTATAAATTTTTTAGGTTCTTGAATCTCTAGGTTTATTTTTTTCATGTATGTGCAAAATTATGGAAAATTTCAGCAGTTTGTTTCTTTGAATATATTTCCAGCCCCACACTCTTTCTCTTCCGGCTAGCCAAAGTCTTCTGTGAGTCGGGCTCACATGTTGGATCTCAAGCAGTAGTTACACAGATCCTGCAGGCTCTGTTCATTTTCACTAAATCTCTCTTTTCTGTATCTCAGCTTGTATCCACCCATTTTCTGTTTTCAACATCATGGATTCTCCTGTCCTTTTCATTCTGTTTTGATCTCAGTCATTGAAGGCTAATAGTTGTGTGTATGTGTGTACATGCATAGGTACATATGTGCATATTTAGTTATTGTGTTTTTCTTTTCTAAGATTTCCATTTGGACTTTGCCATATTTTTTTGTGGAGCATTTTTCAGTACCAAATTTGTATTTATTTATTTTTATTTTTGATTATTAGTATGGTTGTGATACATTATAATTACTTTCATCTTGGGAGACTGGCACAAAAAAATACTGCTTCTTGATCATTTTTATTCCCCTTCCATCTACTTCCCCAGAACCTCTTTTTATCTGCACAAAATCTACTTCCCTGTTCCCTCTATTATCTTTTACTTTGCTCTTTAAAATTATTTGTAATTTGGATCTCATATAGAAACCATGTGAAGTTAGTTGTCTATGTTGGATTTGTTTCACTTAGCATCATAGTCTTCAGATTCACTCGTCTTCCTACAAGTGACTCGGATTTATCCTCCTTTGTGACTGGGTAGTGCTCTGTTTTCTATACTCAAGCATATCTTCTTCCATGTGAGTCCTGGCTGCCTCTGTGTCCCTCCTGAGACTGCACACTTAGATTGGAGGGTCTGTGGAGGTCTTTTTATAGGTCATCCTGCCTCCAGCACTGTATTTGGTGCCAGAAAGATTTTGTTCCCTGTGTGTAGATACACAATCAAAGGCCAGAATCCTGGGATCCTGACCTCTTCATCCTGGGTGGTTTCCAGGGCATTGTTCAGGTATTGACACCATTTCTAATGATATCTCTGTAAGAAAGAATATTGTTTGCTTTTACTCAGACCTCTGAGACCTCTGTGCTAGTGGCATCAGATATCTCCTGTGTCTTCCTTCTGTTCTGAGCCCAGTGCTGGGTGGAGGAGCAGAGGGAACGTCGAGACTGGAGGACCCCAGGGAGCTACAGAGGGGTTTGCATGAGGTTTCAGTGATATTGTCGCCTCTGTGTCTCTGTCTTTCTGTGTGTCTGTGTCTGTCAGGAGCAGTGAAAGTTCTGGAAGGGACACAGTCACTGTCCTGTGATACTCCCAGTCTTGGGAGATGATGCAGTGCTGTCTATAATGTGGTCTTTGGCTATTTTACCGGGGTTATATACTCATATGTGACTTTTGTAGTAAATAACAAGAGCAAAGAAAGCTGGCATAAGGGCTGGAGAGTCTGATGCTGGAACCCTGTCTTGTCCATTCTGTTCTCTGCACCTGGAGACTCAGCGGGGACCTGCCGGCAGCGGTGTCAGGAGGAGGAGCCTGCTCTGCTTGGCAGCTGCCCCACAGCAGTCTCCTGTGACTCAGTCCTGTGCGGAAGGGTGCTGTGAACAGCAGGGCCTCCTCCAAAGAGAAGAGCATTGCTGACCCTCTTCACCCCTTCTCTGGAGGGCCTGGGGTGTGGGGAGCAGGCCCCTCCGGAGGGCTGACCACATCTGCTGCTGTGGCCAAGCGCAAGGTACCTGTGGTCATGTCTGCCCACTCCCAGGGGCTCCTTGAGTCAGAGGGGCCAGTGATCCTCCTGGAACCCAATCTCTGTGCCAGTTTATACCTGTCTTCAGGGAGGGCTGGGAGCAGAGCTTTCATTTCTTCTTGGTCCCCAGGGCAGGCAGGAAGGCTCGAGATCCAGAGAGGACTGATTGTTTTGCAGACCAGAGGTCACAAGTGAGGTTTTATTTATATAGTTGTCTATGATTTTTCTTTTGAATAGTATAGAACAGCTGCTTAAAAATGGGCATCAGAAATGAACAGACACTTTCTAGAGGAGAAAGTAAAAGCAGCTGGAAAGCCTATGAAGAAATTCTCAACGTTACTGGTCATTCAAGAGATGCAGATGAAAACAACACTGAGATTTCATCTCATTCCACAATCTCTTCAGTCTTGAAATTAACCAGCAGCAAATGCTGGTGAGGCTGCGGAGAGAAAGGAATCCTCTGCTGTTAGTGGAAATATAGACTGGTACAACACTATGGAGATCAGGGTGGAGATTCCTCAAAAAACTAGGATTAGAAATCTCACTTGACCCTGCCATTCCCCTGCTAGTTATATGCATGAAAGAATTAAAAGATTCATATTACAGAGAAATATGTGCACCTATGATTATAGCAGGTCAGTTTATGATAGCTAAATCTTGGAAACAACCCAAATGCCCATCAACTGGAGACTGGATAAAGATGTGGTTTTTTTAATAAAATGGAGTATTACTATGCTATAAAAATGATAATTTTAAATAATTTATACTCAAATGGATGTACCTTGAGGACATACTCATAAGTGAAATAAATAGGTCATAAATGTGTAAATGCCATATCTTTTCTCTGGTATGAGAAACTGAAGATGTAATTGAATTCTAGAGTATATGACAGATATTGTGAAACAAAATATTCAAAGCAAAAAGGCCGGTAGGGGTAAGTAATGAGGGAAAAGAAAAACTGCGATAAAAAAATGGAAACAAAGCTTATGTGTATAGGGGGCAGGGGGTTTTAGGGTGCACAAAGGAATGGAAAAATAAGAATTATGTCATGTCAAGGCCGGGGATTTAGCTTAGTGGTTCCGGCACCTATCTTGCAAGCACAAGGACCTGGGTTCGATCCCTGGTAACCACATACAATACTGGGTGTGGAGACTCACGCCCAGCAGCAATCAGTACCACATACCACAGTGCCAGGCGTGGTGGCTCACGCCTGTAATCCTAGCACTCGGGAGGCAGAGGCAGGAGGATTGCTGTGATGTGAGTTGGAGGCTGAGCTCAGGGCCAGCCTGAACTACAAAGCGAGACCCTGTTTCAAAAAAAACCCAAAAAAACAAACAAACAACAACAACAACAACAAAAGAATTATGTCATGTCATGTACTGGTACAAATTCTCAGTGTTGAGTGTGATCATGATGTGTATATAAAATGTACCAATAAAGATTCAAATCTAGGGCTGGGGATTTAGCTCAGTGGTTCCAGCGCCTGTCTTGCAAGTGCAAGGGCCTGGGTTCGATCCCTGGTAACCACATACAACAGTGTGGGGCATGGAGACTCATGCCCACCAGCAATCAGTACCATATACCTCAGTGCCTTGCATAGTGGCTCACGCCTGTAATACCAGCACTCGGGAAGCAGAGGCAGGAAGATTGCTGTGAGTTCCAGGTCTTCCTAGGCTACATAGTGAGCTCAGGGCCAGCCTGAACTGCAAAACAAGACCCTGTCTCAAAAAAAAAACAAAAAAAAAAAAAACCAAAAAAAAAACCCCAAAAAAAACAGTCAAATCTAAAAATAAGGCAAGAAAGTCATAGAAATTTTATGCTCCAACTGCAAACTTCTGTGATTCTCCTTGTCCTGAGTACATCGTTTTCCCTTTGAGTTCTTTTGTTAACAATGAGAACACAGTAATTGGACCTAAAAGCATATCCAGATTATAGCATCTTCATCAGAATTGACTGATAGCATAAATAGGAATGCATTTCAGGGTACAGATACATTTTTCACATTTGTCACTATAACAGTGAAAATGAAGTCTGTGTCATTTTGGCAGATTAACAGTCCTTTCTCTTCGGGAGATGTGGCCTGATCTGGTGCTCTGTGTGTGCCTTGGCGTTTGGCTGTTTGCGTGGTATTGTCAGAACATCTCCAGGAAGCACACAGACTCCACGTCTGGGCCTCCCTCATGCTCGGAGGGTGCGCCATGCTCTCTGGACGTGCTGTTTTTAAAGAGAGAGTGAGTCCGTCAGAAGCAAAGCAGAGGCACCAGCCCCCGGAGGTCCCCTCTGCCCTGCCCGTGTCTGTGCAGGGTGGGCTCCTGATCATGGGGGCTGACTGTTTCTTTTTTTTTTTTTTAGGTTTTTTTTGAGACAAGGTCTCACTTTGTGGTTCAGGCTGGCCCTGAGCTCAGCCTCAAACTCACATCACAGCAATCCTCCTGCCTCTGCCTCCTGAGTGCTGGGATTATAGGCGTGAGCCACCACGCCCGGCACTGTGGTATGTGGTACTGATTGCTGCTGGGCGTGAGTCTCCACACCCAGTATGGTATGTGGTTACCAGGGAATCAAACCCGGGCCCTTGCGCTTGCAAGACAGGCGCCGGAACCACTGAGCCAACTCCCCGGCCCGGGCTGATTGTTTCTTACAGACCTGCGTCTCAAGTCTTCCTCTGTGTTCTCAGCATGGGATTGGCCACCTTGATCAGCATCACCCCAGTGTACCAGTGTTTGCCTCTGTCCCTTGTCTCCTCAGCCTGGGCCCCTTGCTGTTTCTCAAGAGCACTGTGGTGTGCACACTCGAGGGAAGGGGTGATGGGACTCTGCGGGGGTGGGCAGCTGGTGCAGCTTGGGTGTGGGGACTTCACGGTGGACACTTAGCCTGAGGCCATCTATGCAGATCTTCCATGCACAGCTACTCATGAACTTGTGGCCCCCCAGGAGCGGCCAGTCCTTACTGAAGACTGCGCTCAGCCCTTGGAGTTCTATGCCTCTGGACACAGGCCTGTGCTGTCAGCAGATCTGCTCATTTTCCTTGTGCCTGTCTTCCTTCTGCCATATCATTTGTCTGATTTTTCACAGTGTCTGCACATCCCATGTTTTCCTGCAGCTCTGAATTTTAGCCAGCACCTAGCCAAGAAGTCTCTTCTGCACCTGGTGGCCTCTCCCTATGAGCCTTCTGCACTGACCCCTCAGGGCCATAGTGTAGGACCAGTATGTGGGTCGTCTGGGGCCTGAGTGTTTAACTCTGCCTGCAGCTCAGGACCCCAGGCCTTGTGATCTGCAGGCACTGGGGACAGTCATGCTAAGTGACTACAGTGGCCAAGGCCGGTGCCATTGAGTGCTGAGCCTTTGGCTCTAGGATAGCTGGGTGCTGGCTTATTCATAACAGCCTCTGGCATGTTGCTGTACATGAATGCCAAAGTAATTGCATTTATTCATCTTTCCAGGTGACATGCAGTGCCTTTGAACTAGGAGACTATTTGTAATAACTCTGTGGTTCCCCAGGAGTTCTGTGTAAAATGTCCCTGGATTCTCTTTCTTCCAAGTGTGTTTGAGGAACCAAGATTGCTTAGAGTCTATTTGGGAAATTACAGACCACAAGATGCAGTTGTTCTGTGATGTTCCTTGACATGTCTGTCTTCCTGAGGAAACGCTGGCCTGCTCTTTGTGGGCCTGGCCTTGAGGGAGCTGTGCAGGGCTGGGCGATTTGTGGTTCCTGCTCAGCAGGAGCACTGGAGACCAGGCATGAGGTTGATATGTGTGTTAGGAATTGTCTGTTCCCTGTGAAGAGTTTCCTTTTAACACTGTGGAGTGTAGACCTAACTATTTTAGCTTTAAATTGGAAAAACTCAGTTAGCTTGTGGTCTGTAGCTAGACACATCTGTGTGAAAAAGCAAGTGATAGTGTCTGGGAAGTGCCAACTGTGACTGGAAAGTGACTTTTCTTCTCCAGACCCCCAGTTTCTTCACCTGTGGGCTGAGGGATTATAGACTCTTTTCTGCCAAGTCATAGCATTGATACGGCAAGAGTGCTGGAACAACATGGCCTCTTGTAAAGAAAAAAGAAATACTGAAAATCATGTTTGGGAAGCACTTTGGGTTCCTCCAGGGTAAAACATTCATGGAAAAAATATTGATTGACAATATTCATGAGAGAGTGTCATTGACACAGCAATGTTCTGCTTTGTTAAATTTCCATTTCGTGTGTTGTTTGGTAGGAAAGTGCTCCCCGGGGTCATTACCCCTCTGCCTGCTCATGAGGAAGAAAGCCCTTTCTGTCGGTCCAGAAAGGGGTAGCACTGCGGACTTGAGTCGTGGGGTGGGGGTGGGGGGAGTTCCTTCCTCACCCTAGCAACCCTCAGTGGCTTTTTGCCTCTTTTGTGTTTTTTCTGGCTGGCTGGGGAATTTTGCTACGAGGAAGACAAATGGGCAGAGTGAGGGAGTGCAGATCAAGAGAGAGGTTGCTGTAAGATGGCCGGACTGAGAACACCTTTGCCCAGCAGTGGGGAAGACCCAGCGGAGAGGGAGGTGTTGATCCTGACAGTGAGGCAGACGTGACCAAAGCAGTGTTGCTGGGTGTGTGAGATGGTTGGGTTCTGCACACGTAGCTGATGTCCAGTGGCCTTCTGAGGAGACTGTGGGAGTAGGCTTGGGTGGGGGTACATTGTCTGTGGAGAACTTCAGGAGACAATCCCACCAAATCAGTGTTGCTTAGGGGTTTGTGTCCATGAGCCAGCAATCCTGGACACTGTCAGTGATAAAGAGACCCCCTTTTGAGGTGGAGTTCTGCCCTCTGCTCACTCTTCAGTGCCACGGTGTGTGCAGACCCTCCCATCAGCAGGAGCAGGAATGGGGTGTGGTGGGCATGGTGGAGACACCGCTCACTGGGAAGCACGAAGCCAGGTCAGCTGCTGAAGGGGAGGAGGGGGGATGGGAGGCTCGCGGGCACAGACAGAGCTCACAGCTTGATGGAGGGCACATGGAGTGATCCTGTGGGGTTGAGAGTTACTAGAGGCCCTGGAGAGGCTCAAAGGGAGCCAGGCAGGGTGCTATAAGTTTCTGGTGGCTCTGCATGGCTATAGGCCCAACCAAGGGGGACCTACGACAGTTCCAGCTGCTGAGGACCTACTCTTTTTGTTTGGCTCCAGCGACCCAGAGATCACTTCAGCTTCCCCAAAGTCACCCAGCTTTCTGGTGTCTAGAAATTTAACCTGTGTCTGTCTGACTTCAGAGCCATCATCTTTCCCTTACACTGATTCATTCTTTTGATGTAAATATAAAAATAATAACCAAAAGTCTTTGGCTTTTTTCGGGTGCTATAAGAATTTCATCAGTCTCAAAAATGAATGTTTTATTCTTTGTATATCTTCCTGCTTAGCAAAATGGAAGGAACATAGAGAGCTACTGGCAAATTTTCTGAACACCAGTAATGTTTAAATGGGAATTAAGTGGCTTTAAAAAAGCAACAGGTTCCTATCCTTGTTTTGTTTGTAGTTACTCTGTTGGTCCTTAAAAGGTACATTGACTAGAGAAGTACTGTTTTGGCTCATGTGTCCCAGCTCCCGATTGGCAAGGCTTTGAAAACAAAAGTGTGATCTGGCAACTGAAGCCCCACCCGAGGTGTCCATAAGAGGGACACGGCCTGCCAGAGACTGATGGTTCTGCAGTGTTTAGTGTTTTCTTTGGTAATTGGGAGTAATCACTGCTGATGGGAAAGTGGAATAAAATATTTTTCTTTCTTTCCTTACAGAAAACACAGCCATTTTCATGTGTAAATGCTGTAATCTTTTCTCGCCAAGCCAGTCGGAACTGCTCTCGCACGTGTCTGAGAAGCACGGGGATGAGGGAATCACTGCAGATGACATCATCATTCCCCTGAGGCCTCTGAGTACTCCTGAGCCCAACCCTGGCAAAGCTGGAGATGGTAAGGGCAGCCGGCGCTGGGCCAGGCCTGCTGCTGTGCTGTGTCCTTTAGTACTGTGATGCCAGCTCTCTGGGGCACCCGGAAGTGACAGTACTTGTGCCGTTACAGATCCCCTGTGTCAGATCGTGTCTTTGAATTCCCCAGCCAGGGCCCTGTGGCAGGTGCTTTTCTAATACCTGGTTGGCAAGCGAATGCATGAAAGCAGAAATAGCCAGTGGCACGAACAAGTGAGCTTGTCATGAGGCAAGTGTGGGTTGTGCCTTACTCACACATCTGTCAGCTGAAATAACATGAAGCAAATGATGTCTTTCCTTAGAAATCAGTTTGGTTACCTGAAAAATGAAGGCAAATATGCAGGTTAAGTCAAACAATATAAATATAACACCCAGAATGAGAGAAGAAGACAATAAAGTGAGGGTCTTGTTATATATCATCAATAAATTAGTACATTTAATCTTAGAAGGAGCATTTCCAGTTTGATATTATAAATGTAGGACAAGAATTCAGGTTGCACAGTTTGATTCATGCAGAATCCTTCAGGCCCGCGGTTGCTGCATAGAGTGAGATATGTCTTGTCTGTGGCATCCAGACATCTCCCTTCAAATGGTGTCTGATGCAGCAGGTGTGTGGACAGAGAAGCCATCCAGGTGCTGTAATTAGGTCCCCACAGACTACAGAGAACATACATAGAGTGCAGGAGCACAGCCACAAACAAGATTGGAAACATGTCCACAATCTATTTTCCTATGATGAGGACCAACAGCCAGTCTCCTGTGCAGAAGCCCAGTGTGTGGCGTAAACATCCACCACAGGATTCATTAGCCACATTCATAATCAGTTTCTCTTTCCCGGGAATATCTGGATTGGCATTTCTAAACAGGCTGGCTTATTGATCATCTGTCGGATTCTGTTAACAAGGAGAGACTCCAGGCAAAAAATGTTTGGTTAATAAGTCCCTCTGGCCCATTCCTAGAGTGCTCAAGAAATAGACCTGACAGGATTAAATTGTTTCTAAGTTGGGACATTCTGCTAGTTAATATTAGTGGCATAAAATGAAATGCTAAGGAAATGTAGCACTTGAAACTGAAACTAGTAGTGACAAATAAGGGGAAATTGCTAAGTAATTGTGCATGATCTGCATCAGCTAGCACTGTTTTCATGCATGAATCCCTCACAGGTCTTGGGACAAGATCTGTTTCCTATTGAATTATCTTGATACTCTTGTCAAAAATCATTTATTTATTTTTTTTTGGTATGGAATTAATTCTAGACTTTGTTTTATTCCATTGATCTATTCCTGTCCTTACGGCAGTACCATATTGTTTAGATAATTGTAGCTTTATAATATTTTTTAAAATATGTGTGAATCTTTCAGGTCTGTTCTTGGTCAGGATTCCAATTCATGCTATTTAGTTTTTAGGGTCCTTAAATTTCTTTCAACAATGTTTTGTAGTTTCAGTGTTCAAGTGTTACATTTCCTTGGTACTTTTATTTATATGTGTTGTATTTTTAGTTGAATTGCTGCTTAATTCCATTTTCAGATTGTTCATTGCTAATTTACAAATGCAACTGTTATTTGATCTTGTATCCTGCAACTTTGCTATATCTATTTATTGATGTAATTTTTATAAGTGTGTCTTTGTAGTAAATAATGCATATGTTCCTATGTTCAATATGGGTGGTTATTACATGTATGTGACATATCTAAATTCTTTTTTACACTACTTCCCCTCTTCCACCCCATCTCCTCCCTCTATCTCTTGGTCCCCTTTCCATTTGCTAAAGATCTACATATTTGTTTCCTGTTACATATATTTTATATTGCTTTTGATTGATACTTTGACTTTCTCATGTAAGAGAAATCATAGTACATTTAAGTTTGTGCATCTGGTTTATTTTACTTAATTGATTCAAGGTTAATCCATTATTCTACAAATGACTCAAATTTATCCTTCTTTACAGGAAAGTGGTATTCCTTGTATATAAATACTACATTTTCTTTATCCATTCATTTGCTGGTGGACCTTCTGACTACTTCCAAGATTTAGCTGTTACGAGTTGTGCTGTCATCATAGCATGGTTATTAATGTCTCACTGCCTTTAACTCTGGGAAATGAATAGTTGGGTTAAATGGAATTTCTGCATTGAGTTTTTGAGGAAATTTCCATATGGATTTCCATGGTAATTGTACTAGCTTACATTCCCATCAACAAAGTAGAACGATTCTTTTTCTTTGTAACCTCATTAGTATTTGTCATTTGATTTCTTGTTGATAACCATTCTTTCTGGAATAAGATGGAGAATCTCAAGTTGTTTCCTTTAATGACCATTGAATATTTTTTCATGTACTGGCTTTGGGTACTTCTCCTGAGAAATTTCCGTTCAGTTCAGTTGCCCATTTTTTTTTTTTTATTGAGTCTTTCTTTTATGTTGGGGTTCTAATATTTTTGTTTTTATATATTCTAGATATTATTTCTCTATCTGAGATGTACCTGGCAATTTTTTTCCCCTATTTTGTAGGTGTATCTTCATTCTGCTGGTTGTTTGACTGTGTAGGAGCTTTTAAATTTAATATCAATCCATTTGATTTTTGATGTTATTTCTCGTGCTATTGAGGTACCGCTCAGAAAGTCCTGGTCTGTGCCTATGACTTCAAGCATTCACCTATTTTATCTTCCAGCAGATTAAATGTTTCTGATTTAATACTTAGGTGTAATTTTAGTTTAGTACATGATGAGAGATCTGAGTCTTAACTGTGATTTTTTTCACAGGAATAGCCAGTTTTCCTACCATCATTTGCTAAAGAGAGTATCTTTCCTCTTGTGTATGGTTTTGGTCTCTGTCAAAGATGGAGTGGCTGAATTGCCTGGGTTGTTTCTACATGTCTGTTTCATTCCATTGATCCAGATGTCTGTTTTTGTGCCATTACCATGCTGTTTTTATTAACTGTAACTTTGTAATATGACTTTGAAATCCAAAATTGTGATGCTTGTTGCTTTGCTTTTGCTTTCTGGGGTTGCTTTTGATATTTAGTGTGTCTTCTGCTTCCATGATTTTAAGATTGTTTTCTCTAGTTGTATGAGGAATGTTGTTGGTATTTTGCTTGGGAATGCATTAAATTTGTATATCAGTTTTGGAAGTATGGCCATTTTGACATTATTGGTTCTTTCTGTCTAGGAATAGGGTATATCTTTCTATTTTCAATTGTCCTCTTTGATCTTTTTTCAGAAAGACCGTAGTTTTCATTGTAGTGATCTTTTACTTCTTTGCTTTAATTCCTAAGTATTTAATTTTTTCTTCATGCCATTATGAAAGGTATTTTAAAAAGTTTCTTTATAAGTAGGTTCATTCTTAGTATATAGGAACAATATTGATTTTTGTGTGATGGTTTTTGTATCCTGCTAATACTGAATTTAGTTATTAACTCTAGGAGTGTTTTTGTGCATTATTGTGGGTCTTGTACATAGCTGTTCACATCATATGTAAGGAGTAATTTGACTTTTCCTTTCCTATGTTTTGTTTCTTTCTAACGCTTGTTGCTCTGGCTGATGCTTCAAGCGCTGTTTTGAACAGGAATGGTGAGAGTGGTATCCAAGCCTTGTTCCTGATTTTAGAGGGAAAGCTTTCAAATTTTCTCCTTTTTTATATGTTGATTATCATTGGTTTGTCACAGATGGCTCATATCAGATTGAAATGTGGTCCTTCATAACTTATTTTCTTCAGGATTTTTTGTTGTAAATGGTTGTTAGCTTTTGTCAAAGGCCTTTTCTGCATCTGTGGATGCGATTTTATAATTTTTGTACTTGCTTCTCTTTATGTGATATGACATTTATTTTGATTTATATTTATTGAATCACCCTTGCTCCCCTGTGATGAAGCCTACTTCATCATGATGTATGATCTTTATGGGCCAAAAGCATCACTTAATTGCAATAAGACCATTGAGTTTTATTTTTGATCCAGTCTGTCAATCCATGTCCTTTAAATGGGGAGTTGAGGCCATTTACATTGTGAGATAATAGTAAAAGATATTGACTTATTCCTCTCATTACATATTTTTCCTTTCATGGATCCCTTTACTTTTCCTTTTTTAGGTTTAGCTCCTCTCCTTGCTTGAAGTGTTCATCATTCCATCAGATTTTTGTACTTGTTACTTTAGTTGTCTCTGTTTGGGGTATTTTTGAAGTGGGGTTGTTTTTTTTAGAGCTGGTTTTGTTCTTATAAATCTCTTTAGGTGTTCTTTGTGGTAGAATGTCCTTATTTCTCCATCAATTTTGGAATATAGCTTTGCAGGTTATACAGTAGTACTTCAGTTCACTAGTGCTTCTATTTGCAAATAATTTGGTTCACAAAAAAGAGTTCAGTAAAATTTTGCGACTGTCTGCCAGCTTTGGATGGGGTGACAAACATGACCACAGCCACCTTCCCCCAAATCATAGAATATACTAAGTTTATAAACCAAGATGTTACTCTTCTAGTCTGGGCTGGGAGTTGTTTTCTTTTAGGGCTTGAACTATTTCACTTCGAGCTCTTACGGTTTTTAAAGGTTATTTTTAAAAGTCTGTTAAAATCCCAGTGGGTTTATCATAAGTGATTTTGCTTTGTTTTGTTTTGTTTTTCTCTGACAGCTTTTAAGATTCTCTTTTTGTTGGACATTTGGGATTGTGAGTATGATGTGTTGTGGGGAGCTTCTGTTTTTTTCATAGTGATTTAGCATTCTGTTTAGTTCACTGTCTTTTGGATTATGTTCTCTTTGAACTTGCTAGGTTTCTTTGCTTCCTCTTTAACCATTTTGTGTATTCTTACTTACCTGCATGCTAATTTCTTTCCCTGTGCCCTGCTACTTTGGTTTATGAACTTAATTTGTTTTACAATTTTGGGAAAGATGGCTGCATTCATGTTTGTGTGGGAAAGATGGCTGTGGTCCTGTTGGTCACCTGACGCAGAGTTTGTGAATGGAAGCAAAATTTTGTTAAATACTCTTGTCTGTAAATCAAATCGTTTGCAAATGGAAGTGTTTGTGAACTGAGGTATTACTTTATTTGGATAGTTTTATATTTTTGTAGACAAATTTATACTACATATATGCTGTCTTCTGATTTTTCTCAACTCCAGATAGCCTTAGGTTGGTATTTTTAGTGTCATCTACTAGCTTTTGGATGAATTTTTCTTACTGTATTCTGTTTTCTCAGGTTTCTCTAAAAAAAAAAAATCATACTATTTCTCTTTTTTGTCCTCATTTTCTGAAACCCTGTCTTCACATTGGTCATTTCTATTATTGATGAATTCAATGAGATTCTTTTTCTCTGTGATCTCTGACACCTTTTTGTGGAATCGATTTCTTTGGTAAATTTGCAATTCATGTTTTGAACCATTTTGGTCAGCTCTTATCTTCTCATAACTACATTAGTCAGTCTGTATGATAGATCACTGTCTTTTGGAGTATGTTCTCTTTAAACTTGTCAGCTTTCTTTATTTCCTAATAACCATTTTGTACATTTCATCTCTCTGGTGTTCACCTTCTTCTCCCTCAGTGCCCTTGAATCTGCTGTGGGAGAGTTCACATCTGCTTTGAGATCTTTGGAGATATTTTATTGCGTTGTTTTCTTCATGTTCTGTGAGTGGTATGTGAGGTTCCTTGCACATGCATGCTGAAAGTCAAGGGCAGATAGGGTGAGGAGAATTTACTGTTGTATGAGGCTCTCTTTAGTTAGGATCTGTTTTCTAGTGAATGTTCTGGGCTTTATTTTTTAAAAGGCATTGTTTACCACTCAACTTATTCAGTTTAGTTGGGCTGGACCCTGTCACTTTGTTGTAAGGAGAGAATTTTTACTGGTTATAACTTTGTCAATAGATTCAACTATTTATTAATCATGAACATTAAAACTTGTTTTGGTAATTTCACCATTTTTTTAATGCCCCTATGAACAACTATAAATTGCTGTTCGTCATCCATCTGGGAGGTGGCGGTGGTGACGCTGGGGAGTGGAAAGGGTTATGTCAGTGGGACGAAAGGGAGGTAAGAGAAATGTCAGTGGGTAAAAATAGACGGGATGTCAGGTTCTGCTGGAATTATTTTTACAGCTGGAGCTAAAGGGATGGTATTGAGGATGTCTCCAAGTGTGTGTGTGTGTGTGTGTGTGTGTGCGTGCGTATGTGTGTGTGTGTAGGCAGGAGGAGGTATGCAGTTGGGCAAAAGTGTATTTAAAGATTGAAGGAGGCTGTGAGATTGTCAGAGCCTGTTCATATACTTGGAGGTAGTTTTGTTTTGATCCTCTAAGCTCAGTTTCTTTAAGGTTACCCTGACATATCCTTGAATGGTACTGTTTAATTTATAGCACTGGCTCATTCTTATTCTCTTAACACATTGACACGGGCCCTTGTTATATTTATGTTGTTGTCAGGTGGCGAGGAGGAGGGGAAGGCAAGGAGGCAAGAGAGTGAGGAGGAAAGGAGAAAAAAGAATAGAGAGGTAAGAGAGTCAAAACTAGGAGAAAAGACATACGAAGGCAGAGCAGTTCAAAGGGAAGCACCTTGAAAATTTAAGTATAATAACCAAATAATTCAAGTAAAGTAGCAAGAAAAAGAAAAGGAAGAAAAAAAAAAAAGACTGAAAACAGGGCCAAGAGTTTAACTCAGTGGTTCCGGCACCTGTCTTGCAAGTGCAAGGACCTGGGTTCGATCCCCGGTAACCACATACAATACTGGGCATGGAGACTCACGTCCAACAGAGTAACACATACCACAGTGCCACGCGTGGTGGCTCATGCCTGTAATCCCAGCACTCGGGAGGCAGAGGCAGGAAGATTGCTGTGATGCGAGTTTGAGGCTGAGCTCAGGGTCAGACTGAACTACAAAGCAGATCCTATCTCAAAAAAAAAAAAAAAAAAAAACCATAAAAAAAAAAAAAGACTAAAAACAGAAACAAAACAAAAAACCTCTCACCAACATAACTCAAGTAAATACAGGCCAGGTAAAAACAGAAATAAAAGAAAAATCTTCCCACATTTGTTAGAGCATTAAGCCGAGGAATCCACACAACTCCCTCTACGCTGAAGTCGTCGTCTGGTTTACGGCAGCTAAGCAGTTTCCCCCTGTGGAGCACACTGTGGACCTCCCTGATCCCTGAGGGCTGAGTACACATCTGGGTTGCAAGCTGTGCTCTGGGTACAACTCACTGCTGGCCTCCATGGATCTGATTGTCGGGATCAATTTGAGGGCAAACATCCCAGTCACCTCTATCTTCCCTCTACAGGCTTTCCTTACCTACTGTCTGCCCCAGGGCCACTGGCTCAGCTGGTCATTGTGTCTTTCGTCCACTAAGGTCTGTCTCGGCTTCTTTGCACAGTCCAGTGCCCCTCCCTCGGCTCCTCTTGAGAGTCCTCCTTTGTTGGGGTGGGACATTGGGTGTGTTTGTAAGGAAAGCGGTGCAGCACCTGTAATGATTTTGCATATATATATATGTACTGTGAAATGATGTGGCCCTGCTGAGTTGCTCTCTGACCTGGGGCCAGCGAACTTCTCTCACAGATCCTCCATGTTGGTGTCTGGTCTGCATGTCTGTTGAGAACTGGACTTCTCTGGCCTTTTCTGTGCCATCCAGGAGGAGCCGTTCCCCTCCCACTCCCAAGAGAGGGCTGGCATCTGGGTAGGCACCGAATGTTCCATGAACAGCATTCGTGTCGTCTGTGGGAGGATGGGTGACCTCGGGTTCTCTTGTGTTGGCAGCCTTCTCCCTCCCCACAGACCTGGGGCTCACAGGCACTGGAGCACTGTGGTTTAGGATAGGTAGGCGGGTGGTGAATGACCCAACCTGGTCTGCTTTCACCTTCTCTGGATCCGCGGACTGTACCGGTCTCACTTCCCCACCCAGGAGGATGGCGTGATGGTGGGTCTGTTCAGTCAGCTCGGCCACCCCGAAGAGCCGGCTCCTTCCTCCGCTGATCTTTCCCGAGAAGGTCCTGAGTGGGGGTGTGGGGTGCCGTGACCCACGAGTGGTCCGCTTTCCCCTCACAAGCTTCCTAAATACTAGATTGCAGTCCTGGATTTTCTTTTCATGCATCATCCTTATCAGACTAACTTTTGCCTCTTCTCAAGGTATTTGCTTCTCTCCCGCACGAATCTGAAACATTCACTCCTGTTGTCACTGTGTAGGTGCTCTCTTCTGCTTAATTTGTTTCTTTAAAGTACATTCATTTGGAGTGTGTGTGTGTGTGTGTGAGTGTGTGTGAGAGAGAGAGAGGCACCTTGTCAGTCAGCAAGTACAGATAATTTTACCTGTTTCAATCTGATGCTTTATATTTGATATTTTCTTGCCTATTGCCTTGGCTAGAAGCTTGTATAATGTTAAGTAGAAAAGAAAAATGTTGTTTTCCCCATGCATTATTATGTTAACTGTGGGATGTTTTTGGTAGAGATCCTTCATTAGGTTAAAGAGGTTTATCCTATTCTTACTTTGTTGAATTTCTTTTTTTTTTAATTACAAAAGTGTGTTTGATTTTGTAAAAGTTTTTGGTATCTTTTTGATGATCATGTTTTTTAAAAACTTCATTCCACTAATTTGGCACATTTACACTAAAGTATTTTCATAGGTTGACTCTCCCTTGAATTCCAGGAATGAATTCCATTGTCCACATTGCATAATCCTTTAATGATGATGCTGGATTTGGCTTGCTGCTATATTTCTAAAGCAGTCTGTACCTGTATTCATAAGTGTATGAGACTAAATTATTTTCTCTTATGTCTCCTGGTACTAGGGATTGAACTCAGGACCTTGTGCTTGCCAGGTGGGTGCAGTGCTGCTGAGCTATATCCCCAGCCCCATGTATTTGGTTTTGACATATAATTAATAGTAGATCTAAAATACCTTGGGGAATTCCCATCCTCTTCTCTCTTTTTTTTTTTGTTGAAGAATTAATATTAATTCTTTAAATATTTGTTAAACTACGAGGGAAGTCATTTAGTCCTGGGCTTGCTCTTTCTTTACTTTTCATTGGGCGGAGTTTGATTACTGTTTGAATCTTTTTATTTGTTATAGTGATATATAGATGTCTTTTATTCTTGAATTAGTTTCAGTAACTTGTTTTTCTAGCAAAATTTCTATATAACTTAGGTTATCTAAGTTGTTAGCATATAGTTGTTGATATGCTTATAATCCTCCTGATTTTTGTTACTTTGGCTGTAAAGCCCCCTCTTTCATTCTTGGCTTTAGAAATTGGCATCTTAACTGTATTTTCTCAGAGAGTTTATCTAAAGATTTTGCTTTGTTGATCTTTTAAAAATTTAGTTTTGTTGAATTTTCTTTTTCCCCTTTATAGTTCGATCTCATCTCTTTACATTGTCTTTTAGTGTCTATTTTTGCTTTTTTGGAATTTAGTGTCTGTTGTTTTAGTTTCTCAAATTGGAAGCTTAGTTACTGATTTTATTCTCTTCAAAATATCCCCCCTCCCCTGTTTAACTGAGGCATAACTAATAAACAAAATTATATAATGTAAGGTATACAGTGTAATGATTTTGCATATGTATATATGTATTGTGAAATGATGACCCTAGTCTAGATAGTTAGCATGTTTATTTTCTTTTGAAGCTATGATTTCTTTTACAGGTGAGAACTTAAAGTTATACTCTCTTAGCGAATATTAAGTTAGTTATCATGCTGTACATTAGATCCCAGAAACTTACTCATTAAAATTTATACCCAGAGGAAAGCAAGATCTTTCCATTCCTTCCCCTCTCCAGACCCTGGTGACCTGTATTAGTCTGAGTTTGACTTTTTTGGATTTTGCACATAATTGAGATGAAAAAGTTTTATCCTTCTCTATCTGACTTATTTCATTTAGGGTAATGCCTGAGCCAGGATTTCCTTTTTAAGAGCTAAGCAACCCCACTATCTATGATAGTTCTAATTTTAATCTTTGAGGAACTTGCACAGTATTTTTCATAATGAAAGTACCAACATAATACAAGTACATACTTAAAACATTTGTCATTGCCTGACTTTTTGATAATAGCTCTCCTACTATGTGTGAAGTGATATCTCATTGTGGTTTTGGTGTATACTTTCCCGCTGATTAGTAACGTTGAACACTTTTTCATGTCCTCATTGGTCATTTTATGACTGTGTTTTGACAATATCTGTTCAAGTCCTTTGCTCATTTTTTAATCAAATTTTTTTTTTTTTTTGCTTTTGCTATTGAATTCCTTGTATACTTTGGACGTTAATCACTTATCAGATATATTGTTTGTGAATACTTTTTCCATTCTGTAGATTGCTTTTTATTTTCTTTACTGTGAAGCTTTTCAATTTGATGTAGTCCCAATTATTTTTTAACTTTTGTTACTGATGCTCTTTTTTCCCCCCCTAAAAGTCACTGCAAATATCAGTGATTTAAAACTTTGATCCATGTTTTCTTCTAGATATTCTATGGTTTCGTGTGTTATATTTATGTCTTTACTTTATTGTATTACTTGTTGTATGTTCTCTATTAAGGGTCCATTTTTATTATATGGTCTGAATATCCAGCTTTTCCAGCACCACTTTTTGAAGGGACTATCTTTTGTCTATTGTGTATTTTTGACATCTTTTTCAACTATTGCTCGACCATTTCTGGACTTTTGGTTCTTTTCCAATGGTATTTGTGTTTTTTTGTTTGTTTGTTTGTTTTTTATTTTTAGGTGTTTTGAGACAGGGTCTCGCTTTGTGGTTCAGGCTGGCCCTGAGCTCAGCCTCCAACTCACATCACAGCAATCCTCCTGCCTCTGTCTTTCAAGTGCTGGGATTACAGGCGTGAGCGACCATGCCCAGCACTGTGGTATGGGGTACTGATTGCTGCCGGGGTGAGTCTCCACGGCCAGTATTGTTATGTGGTTACCCGGATCGAACCTGGGTCCTTGCACTTGCAAGACAGGCACTGGAACCACTGAGCTATATCCCCGGCCCCCAACTTTACTATTTTTAAGAGTACTTTGGTCAATTAGGAGTTTTTTGTAGTTCCATATAAATTTTAGGGTTTTATTTCCATTTCTGTGAAAACAGTGGAATTTTGGTAGGATTTTCATTATATATGATATGGATAGAATGGAAATTTTAGAATTTAATTCTTCCAGTTTGTAAATGTGGAATATCTTTCTATTGTGTTATGTTCCATTTTTTTCGTTAATGCATTAGTTTTCATGTATAGATAAGTTACCTTCCTGATTGAATTTATTCTTAAATAATTTTTGTTTTGATAACTATTAGAAGTGTGATTGTTCTCTTGTTTGGATAATTTGTTGTTAATATGTAGAAATGCTACTGATTTTTCCATGTTGGTTTTCTGCCTTGTAACTTTCTTGGATTTAGTAGTTCTAATGTTTTTTGGTGGAGTCTTTGGAGATTTCTAAGAAGATTATATCATTTGTATACAGTTCAGGTTCTTCCTTTGCAACTTGCATGTACTTTCTCTGTTTCTCATGCTTAATTTCTTGGGCTAGAACTTCAGTGCTCTGTTGAATGGAGTTAGTGAGTGGTCACCTGTGTCTTATTTCTGAGGGAAAGCTTTCAGCTTCTCACTTTGAGAATGATGCTGGCTGTGAGTGTGTCATATAATGTTTTAATCATGTTTAGATACATTTCTTCTATTCCTAATTAACTGAGCTGTTTTCTCAAAACTATGCTAGATTTTGATAACTATCTATTGACATGATTTTCATCCTTCGTTCTCTCTTTGTGGTATATTTTGATTCATCCTTCCATCCCAGAGATAATTCACTCATCAAGATATTTCTTTTAGCGTGCTCCTGAATTTAATTTGCTAATATTTTATTGAGTGCCTGTTGCATCTATACTCTTTAGGTCTGTTGGCGTTTAATTACTTTTCTTGTAATGTTGCCTCTGGGGCCAGTCTCAAAATGAGTTTGGAAATATTGCTTCATTTTCTGATTTTGGAAGAATTTTAGAAAGATTGCTCTTCTTTAAAGTATATAGGAAAATACCCTGACCCCAAAGCCCTGGTTCTGGAGGGTTATTTTATTTTATTGGTTAAGAGGTTCTTTATTAATGATTCAGTCTTCTTACTGATTATTGTTTGTGTTCAGATTTTATGTTTCTTCATGGTTCAGTCTGTGTAGGTTTTATGGTTCTAGGATTTCATTCATTTCTTGAGGTTATCTAGTTTGTTGTATTGTAATTCTTTGTAGTGATGTCTCTAATAATAATAATATCTCTCATAGTAATCAGCTCTGTTTCTTCATTTATAATTTTGTTTGATTTTGTTCTCTTCTTTTGGTTAGTCTAAGCCTCTAAGGGTTTTTCAATTTTGTTTATCTTTCCAAAAAACCAATTCTTAGTTTTATTAATCTTTTTGGTGTTTTTTTTCTGTTTTCATCTATTTATTTTTAATTTGATCTTCATTATTTCATTCCTTCTCTTGTCTTTGGTCTTAGTTTGTTCCTTTTTTCACTTCACTGAGGTATAAAGTTGTTCATTTGAGATCTTTCGTTTGCCTTAGTATAGGCACATGTATCTCTAAACTTTTCTCTTTGACTACTCTTGTTACGTCTTACAAGTTTTGATATACTTTTGTTTTATTCATCTCAAAGAGTTTTAAAATTGCTGTTATGATTTTTTCTTTGACCCATTAGTTATTTAGTAATGCCATTTAATTTCCATAAATTTTGAGTTTCCCAAATTTATTTCTGTTCTTTTAATTTTATTTTACACATGGATATGATTTTAGTCCTTTAAAAGTATGGAGACTTGATTTGTGGCTTATCATGTGATCTATCCTGGAGAATGTTCCATGTGTTGTTGATGGGTGGTGTATTCTACATATATGTGTTGGATCTTGTTGGTTTACAGTGTTACTGGCATCCTTAGTTTTCTTGCTGGTGCCCACATTTTATAATTTAGAAATGTGTGGCTTAAAGACTCAAAGGAGGGCTGGGGAGTTAGCTCAGTGGTTCCGGCGCCTGTCTTGCAGGTGCAAGGGCCCGGGTTCGATTCCCCGGTAACCACATAACAATACTGGGTGTGGAGACCCATACCCAGCAGCAACCAGTACCACATACCACAGTGCCGGGCGTGGTGGCTCACGCCTGTAATCCCAGCACTCGGGAGGCAGAGGCAGGAGGATTGCTGTGATGTGAGTTTGAGGCTGAGCTCAGGGCCAGCCTGAACCACAAAGCGAG
>PVIR01003933.1:0-17735 GCA_004026965.1 Petromus typicus | reverse complement strand
AAGACTCAAAGGAGTTAGAACAACATCCTCAAGGTTTCCTAGGTATTAAGTGGTAGAGTGGTATTGAAGCTCAGTTGGTCTAATGGCATTTGTGTATTCTTACAATGTTGTGGATACAGACAGCCACAGTTTATCAGTGATTTGATCTGCAGTTTTCTGACCTTACAGTGTTGCTGAAGTAATAGGCCTTCTTCAGAGTTTGAATTTCAGTCATTTCTTTATGTTAGCAATATGCATTCTGATCTTCTGATGATGCTAGGCAGTGATGGAGATGTGCAACTTCTCATTGTCCACTAAATCAAAATGAGAAACTTCTCATGTGCTAAGGTGTTCAGTAATTAGTGTATGTGGTATATTTTTGACTTGTGATATTTTCTAGTTATGATAGGCTTATCAGGATGTAATGCCATCACCTGTTGGGGAGCATTTGGAGTTGTTCTCCCTTCTCTATAGCCTGTGTTCTAAAATCCTCAGTGGATACCTGAAACCTGATCATACTGGATCCCATATATACTATATATTTTTTCTATATATACATATCTTTTATAGTTTGCTTTTTAGTTAGGCATGGTAAGACATTGGCAATGTAATACAGTAGAACAGTTCTGATAATATACTGTAATAAAATCTCCAACATTACTGTTGATCTGAAAGCTAAGATGCCCACTAAATAACAAATGGGCAGGTAGCACATATGCTTGTGTATCTGGACAAGGGATCTTCACATCCTCATCAGGCTGGAATGAGATTGTGAGAGATTTCATCACGCCACTTAGAATGACATAACTCAAAAGTTAAGAATTGTTTGGTTCTGGAAGATTTCATTTGACATTTTCAGATCACAGTTGACCAGGAGTAACTAAAACTACAGAAAGTGAGACCACGGAGAGGGGGGATTACTATGCAGTCAAAATTTTACTGCTACTTTTATGTGATATTTTCTTTCAGTAAATAATTTACTCTTGATGTACATTCTATGCAAATAAAATTTCTCTTTTTCTATTGTGTGTTCCAGAAGATTAATTGCTTGAGTAATTCAATTTAAAAATATTCCTTAATTCTTTAATTAAACTCAACTTCTTAATATAAGAAAATTTCTCCAGACTCCTTTCATTAAGAACTTCATTTTTCTCTTCCTCTTTCTGAAAGTCCATAAAACTGAGGCTTGTAGGAGCTTAGTTTCTCTCTAATGATTTCCATTCAGATTTAAGCTTCACAATTCATTTTAACTTGAGAGACACTTGAAATGGTTTAATTAAACTTTTAACTGAGTAGTAATTGATTTATTATTTTGGTCTCCCTTTATAACATGAAAGTTTCTAAATCCTCTGGTTTATTTTATAGCTTTTTAATCTTTTTTGCTCATGTAGGAAGTAGTCTGCAGAGTGACCTTTCATTTTCCTTCCTTTCCCTAATCAAATCTCTGGATATGATCCAAGAAGAAATTGCCTAACACATTAAGCCCGTTTTCCTCTGTGTGTGTGTAAGGAAGCTGAGAATGAGCATGTGTGTGAGTGTGTAACGGTGAATGATGGCATCTGTGAATGAATGTGACTGTGTGTTGGGCAGTTGTGAGTGAAAGTGTTGTATGATGGTATCTAAGTGTGATTGTGTACATGGGTGAGTTGTAAGTGTGAGAGTAGAGTGTGTATGTGTATACGGAAGCGAGTATGTACATGTGGACAGGCCTTCACTCTGCTGCAGCTAAGGCAGTCAGGCTTGCTGCAAAAAGAATTTCTGTGGGTCTTTTGGGAGCCTGGCTTTGGCTCTTCCATGTGTATCCATTGAGGGTACCAGAGGACTTGCTCAAACCAGAGTCTACCAGCTCTGAGACGAAAGATTCTGTGACCTTGGGCAAATTAATTTTGTAAGCCTCAGTGTTCTTGACCATGTAATGAGACTAATATGGATTGACATCATTGAGCATTCGATGAGGAAAGGCATATGAAATGCTTAGCATGGTGCCTGAGGTATGCTTCTTCTGTATTCCTTTCTGCTGTCATTTATGTGGTGTTTTCCTGATGGCCGATAAGCCACAGGAAGCAGGCCTGGGGTCCTTGGATGTCTTGCCCTGCAGAACAGGATGTGGTGTGCCCTCATGGAGAGGTTGCTGCATTCTTTAGAAACTTACAAGGCTCATGTTCCTAAATTTCTGGTGCATAATTCATTGTCTCCTCTTTTGCTTTGGAAATAAATGTCCAAGAGACTGACTGTCAGAACCCTAAAATGTTAGTCGTCCAGGATATTCTGAAATTCTCGAGCTGGTGTGACTGGAGATTGAGGTGCCAAGCAAGAGTCTTGCTTCATCCAGTCTTGGGCATGATGAATACGTGTGCCCCCAATTCTCCATTGAGTTTCTTGGTGTGTGAGCTATTTTAAAATGAAGAAATTAAGGAAAAATGCACATTGAGTAGAACGAACACAAATGCATATACATCAAGGAATTCTGCTAACAAGGAATTAGCTGGCGAGGTAGTAGCTTCTTTAAGTATTCCACATCAGAAAGTTAGAAATAATTGCTGTTTTCTCAGTCACTTCTGACGTACAATATTCAGTCTTATCACTGGTCACTTTTAATAACAATTATGAAATAGAGGCAGTTCTGTGTTTATTTTTCACATGGGAAAGTAGGGCTGAGTGGATTTGACTCCATGTCTGCTCAACTGTAAGTCAGTGTTCTCACCACAGCTCATGCCGGCTCCATTAAACTGAGCAGAACTGACCTTCATCCCAAGTACTGGGGTGCATGACTCAGCGGGGAGGTTTCGGATGGGGAAGAAGAAAACCCAAACCCCAGGTCTGCTGATTCAGCAGTTGGCCTTGAAAATTCTGCCAGGTCCGAGTGACTTTTGATTCTTTTGTTTCCTTTCCTTTTGAGGAAATTAATGTTTGCTGAACTCATTTGGTGAGTCTTTTGTGAGGAAAAATTAAATAATAGCTGGGAAAGTGTTTTGAAAAGTTGAGTGATGCAAAAATAAAGGATTTACAATATTAGATTTTTTTTTTTATTATGTTGGGCTCTTGTTTCATAATGCTTGTATTGTGTTTTGGTTGAACTTAAGACTTGTCACCTAATTTTTTCTCTAGCAAGTTTTTAGCCTTGGATGCAAGAATGATTTTCTGACTAAGGAGAAACTGTCCCCAGGTGTTAGCTTTAGAGCAGGGTTAAGATGCACTTAATTTCAACACAAGGAATGACTTTCCAGCTGTCTCCTTTCCTGTCATCAAGAACTGATTTATTGTCTACTGAATGTCCAGCTTTGCCTAAGACCCCACGGGATCTGGCAGTTAAAGGGACAGTTCAGACTTCAAGCTTCTTGTTGAATAAAAAAAAAACCCAAAACCCCCCCAAAACCAAAAAATCCAATCATTACCCTGGGAGTGTACACACTCCACATGAATACAACTCACTGTATGCCCCGGTCAGATGGGCAGGCAGCCTACCAGCCTCTATAGCTGGGCAGCCTTGTGCAGGGGGTGCTAAGGCTGAGCTACATCTGAGATGCTAGCCTGTGATTTGGGGCGGGGAGTGAAGGAGGCTGGCTCAGGCAATGGGACCAGAACTGGTACAGAGAAAGACAAGGATTGTCCACACTTGTGCAGGACGGCTAGAAACTTCATCGAGCGGTTGAGTGGGAGACAGGAAGGGCAGGCACAGTACTTACTGTGTGTGCAGGTAAGGTTGGAGCATGTGGTAAAAGGTCAGTGAACGCTGAATCTGAGAGTTGTGGGAAAAGTCATCCACAACAATGGAAGGTTCTAGAGACAGAATGATGGTGAGATACAGGCTGGAAGCAGAGAGACCCAGAACAGGAAGTTGGATCCTGGAGGCCATGTGCAGCATGGGGTGCAGAACTGCTTTGTGAATGGACAGGGGAGTGTTTTATAGACGTCTGTAAGACAAAATCCCAGAGTCCAGTGACAAGTAGCTTAAAGGTACTCGGGGAGGAGGAAGAGGAATTACAAGCATGTCCCTTCAAGGGTTTTAATAGAGAGGCTGCACTTTTCCATGCCCAGTTCCAGGATTTTCAGCTCTCTTATAATGTGTGGGTAGTTGACAGCAGCAACTCGTTTTTAGTGCTTAAATTATTCCAAGTTCATTTATGAATATTTCATTTTTAGCTAACTAATTGGTCCTGAGGATCTGAATTATGGATAGAATAAGATGCAGGATTAGTTTTGTCACTGTTATGTTTGAGGCTTTTCCAGAGCTTTCAGGGCTGATTTCATGTTTGTTCCTGTGACAACCAGATTGCCCACGGCTTGTCAGTTTAATCACTTGGGCTCACGGGGCCAGGTACCAGGTTAGTCAGAACAAGGACTTTGTCTTCAAGGATTTTCCATCTGGGAAGAGAGACCGTCACATACTCAGCCATGCTCCCACCATGTGGCTGGCATGCTGCCTGGCCCAGAAGGCACCGCGATCGCTGACTCTGTGCTCTGTACTGTCCGTGTGGGAAAACTGCTGGATTGGGTTTGCTCAGCTCTGGATTGGGGCACAGTACTCCACAAGACTAAAGTCTACCCAATGCTTCTGACACCAGCCACAGATTCAAGAGACCCCAGAGATCACCCTCTCTGACCAGCTAGGTACAGATTTGGAGATCCTTGTAGTCACCCTCACGCTCACTAATTTCCTAGAAGAACTCGCTAAACTTAGGAAAGTTCTATAAGGACTTGGAGGTCTCAGTGGAGCTCTTTCTCCCCATTTATGAGTCCTGGATCCTGTCACCACCTCCTGCCTTCAGTGTATGACAATGTCTAGAGTATATCCAGCTAGGAATCTCATTTAACCCTGTTTCAGGTTCCAACCACACCTTCTGCTTTCCTGCTCTTCTAGAGGGCAGAGCTGATGTGCTGTGTTCCCAAGTCCAGATCACAAGTCATCAAGGCCAAAGCCCACAGGCAAACACAGGCCCTCCTGTTGGGGGATGTCTAGGAGTCCAGAGACCACCTCTGTCACCAGGGGGAGGCAGAGACCCCAGTCTCGGGGTCAGCTGTGTCCCGTGAGCTTTTCAGAGAAGTGGCTTCATCTCTCACTGGGGGATAGAGCTTGGCCCCAACTTCAGTAAGTTATTGTTCTCCGTGTTTCTACAGTTGGACTGACGTGACATGAAGTGGGTGTTTCGCGGCCTGCTATTTCTGCTGCTCTGATATTAATTGCTGCTTCAGTAGGTTGTACTTGTTGTTGTAAAGAATATTAATGGGAAGAATTTTAATGAGTTTTGAGGTAAATTGTTAGTCTATATTCTGTGAGGATGTTTCTTCCCCCTCACTCTCCCATGTACAGGGACTGATCCCCCTAGAAAGAGCCTTTGTCCTGCCTGGTGAGGTCTGTGCTGCCAAAGGGATCTGATGGACTTGAGTCTGTTTTGTTCGGCCCACTGATGTGCTTTTAGTTCTTTATGGCCCTCTCCCTTCCCTGTTTTCCCCTAACATGCCTGTGAGATGGCTTGAAGGCTCAGGTGTGCTGGCTGCCTTGGCCGAGGAAGGTGTTTGCTTGACTGCTTAGTTGAGGCGGACCTGCCCTTGTCATCCCAGCTCTACAGAAGTTCTGGTCCTGCAAGGGCGTCCCCTTCCCAGAGAATCACTGCTGCATCCCTGTGCCATCTCCCAGCATCCTTCGGGGCCCTGTGCACTGGAGGCCAGCTGCTGTTCAGCTGAATGGGCCTCTGTGGTTTCCTGACTGGCAGGCGCAGGGCACCCTCTTCATTGGAGGATCACTGGTGTGCTAGCAGTGAATGAATCAGCCGTGTTCTACTGTACAAACCACATGAGAGAGAGGGCAGAAGGTCCCTGAAGTCTGTCCTTATTTTGCAATGATCATTCACCAAGATGGTGCCAGGATCTAAGACTCCTCCCTTTATCTGAAGGTTTAGATTCAGAGCAGGCTGTGCACGTGCCAGCCTTAGCCTGGCAGGCAGTCCTGGTGTCACAGCCCTTGAGGTCACACTGCTCTGCCTTTGTGTGACTGTACATGCTGTCTGCACTGACACCACTCATCCTTCGTCATTCCACCTTCATTTTGGAAGTGAAAGCCTTGATGAAGAACACTGATTGCCAAGAAATGTACACTATAAAATGATGTTGGAGTCTGCTTGTTTAAAGCAGCTTTGGCCATGCTATTTAAAATCCCTGGGTCACTAAGAAACCTGAAAAGTATTTTTGTTGTCTTTCAAACTGTAATTTGTAGCTTTAATTTGCAGTTATATTTTCTCTTTCTCACTAGGACAATTTGATGCCTCGAAATAATCTGAATAGTTATATGACTCGTTAGAATCACAGGCTTGGAGCCTTTGAAAACCCTTCGCAGACAAGTTGAGAAGCCATTCTAAAATCTGGACTCAGATGGAAATGATGGTTAAGAAGTGCAGGACCTGTGGACTGGTGGTTGATGTCCACAATATAAAATCTTTCCACTTCACAGAAGGAGCTGTGCAGAGAAACATTCTTATCAGTGATGGCCTTGATACAGAAAACAAAAAATCACTCTCCAGTTAGTGTGTAGATGCAGTATTAACACAGAAAATAGTATTTGCAGCTGGTATTTCCTGGAACTGCTTCAGACCTTGCATTTTGATTGAAGGGTGCAGTCTGCACCACTCTCACACTTGGAAGTTGAGTGCACCTGCTGCCCTGGCTCCTTGCGTGACTCCACCCTACCCTCTTGTTTTCCTCAGAGTTTTCAGTTATGAAGAGGAAGAGAGGCAGACCCAAGGGGTCCACAAAAAAGCCCAGTGCAGAAGAAGACTTGGCAGAAAACACTGCAAGTCCAAAAGAGGGTGGTCAGCTGGCCTGTGAGGACGGGAGTGGCCTGGTGCCCAGCAGCCTGGAGTGCACCAAGTGCTGTCGGAAGTTCTCCAACACACGCCAGCTGCGGAAGCACATCTGCATCATCGTGCTGAACCTGGGTGAGGAGGACGGAGAAGCAGGTAAGTGCTGCCCGAGAGCTGGCCAGGTCAGCATCTTGTAAACAGTGGTAACTACTCAGGACTGCTTTCTGATTTGGTCAGCAGTTCAGTCGGAAATAATGTATTTCTACAGGTCTTTGTTGCCTGCAAAACAGTTTACTTTCATGATTGCTGATGGTTCCCACGTGTTGCCTCCACTTTGTGGCTGGAGCCTGGAGTGCAAGGCCATGGGTGCTTTGGGGCTTCAGAGGGAGAACCCAGTTTTTGCCTTGGTGGCTTATGTTCAAGAGGAGAAGATGGAGTTTTAAAGTGCAGAATGTTCAAGGGTAGCAAACTATATCAGAAGAAAGCATTCTTATCAGAAGTCAGTGACCCTGGTGCCACTGAGTGGTGTTTGTGTTAAAGGTGGGAGGCTGTCCTTGTGTTGATCAGGGCCATGTGAGCAGTGCGTTGCAGTTAGGACAGGTACACTCCCCAGGGAGGGACTCTGACTGCCCCTGGAGGCTGAGAACTAGGTTTTGGAGGCCATTCTGAACTGAAATAAAGAATGGCAGTGCATTCTCCGTGAGGTTTCTGGTCAGGGTCTAGCTCTGAAGCAGCTTGTCAGGAGCATTACGAGACAGAAGACCAGGAGCAGGGGACGAGGCCATGGTGTTCATGGCTTATCTGCAGACAGTCCAATTGGGAACAGCACTATCGCAGAGCGGCTGCGGAGGGTAAGGGCGTCTGGTCCACTTAGAGTGCTGCTCTTTGGCACTGCTCCCTTTCCAAGAATTCAGGCCCACCTGTGGTTAGGGAGTTCCCAGGGGTGTGTATGGTGCTTCAAGTGCCATGTGGAAGGCTGTTCTGATCCAGAGTACAGGCTCTGAAGTATGTCTGTGGAGGTTCAAATCTGTTGCACTGTTTTCCTGCTGCCTTAGTTTCCTCACTGTAACATGGGACCAGAAGCAGTACTCTCTCATTTGATTGCTTTGAGTATTAAATGAGATAGGTCTTGTGAAGAACTAGTAGCAGTGCATGCTGTCTCAGTGAATAGTCATAAGGGTGCAGCATTATTGTTCTCCCTGCTTTAAAGGTAGTTGGATATGGATATTAAGTATTTTGGGGTCGATTAGTCAGGGGAGCTGCCTTTGGACCCAAGTTATTCTGATCCAAACTGTTATTCTTAAGGTCTTTATTACAAATCCCTCCCCTATCCCTGTTGAAGTGAGACCCTTCGTGTGCAAAACCCTCTCACAAAAATTGTTGAGTAATAAATCAACCAGTATTTATCAGACATCTAGTTTGGTGGCCAGGACTCATCACTTCCATCTGCACAAGTAAAAATAAGATGCTGTTCTTCCTCCTAAAGCAGTCTCATGGTAATCTCATTAAACATTAGTGTGCTGGGGTAGTGTGAGTCACAGACTAGGGTCCTGGTACACAGGGCAGTGGCAGCTGTCCTGAAGGGGAGTCCAAGCAGTGGCTATGGGAGAGGTACAGGCAGGCAGAACATGATTTCAGAGGGGTCTGCATCTCGTTTTAGAACTTCAAGTCCTTTTAGCCAGTGAAGATAGTTTCAGAAAGATAGTATTTATGGCTTAGATTTAGATGTCCCCAAAGCCTCATGCAGTCATAGGTGGGGCCTTTTCAGCAATGGCTGGATCTAGAGTGTTTGATTGAGTCATGAAGCAATATGAAGACCAAGGGTGCTAGAGGAAGGGTGTGGGTTCCGCCCACCCTAAGCACCCTGGAGAAGTAGATGGGTAGAAGGACTGTGGTCATACCTTACTTGCTTTGTTATCTTCTCCCCTCCATGAACTGCTTCTCCTTTGCCACGCCTGTCTGCCTCGGAGCCAGCTGATTATGGACCAAAACCTGTTCAAGCTATGAGCTAAACAGACCTTTCCTCCTCTGACTTTGGTTGTCATGCATTTTGTCTCATGCTTTTTGTCTCAGCAACAAGAAAAGTAGCTAAGACAGATGGTGTTGGGAGAGGATCAGACATCTTCGCTGAACCTGAAGCTATGATTTCTGTGGCTTTGTGCATCGCTGGGCCTGGGTCGGGGCTGTGTGCCCCCCTTTCTCACACATGTGCTCTGCCTCCCATTTCCCCTGGCACAGCTGCCTAGTACTGGTTGTGTTGTGCTGAGAAGAGCTGGCCCTGGCTGCCAAAGCAGCTCTGCTGGAGTTTCTTCTGAGCACCAGGCTCTCTGACCATCCTCTGACCCTCTGTTGCTGCCCCTCGGGGTCTGTATTGATCCTGTGCCTTCTCGGCTTTCTCCTGTTGTCTCTGGATCCATTCCAGCCCTTCCTACACAGCATGGTGAACATCAGGAATTCTGCTTTTTCGATACCAAGCCTTCCTGCTTTTGCTGCCCCCAGCCTCAGGTCTGCTTCTGGCTTTGGGGCAGTTTGAGAAGTTCATGGGTTGTGTGTGTGCTCCTCCCTGCCTGGGCTCAGGTCTTCTCTCTCCATCATAGTCCTTCAGTATCCCCTTCACAGAGAAGTATAAAGCCTTTGCCCTCTCCAGAGTGACCTGGCCAAATGACACTGTGTCATGATCTTCCCGTGTTGTATGGTTGCTGCCAAGCAGGGCATGTTCAATGCAACTTCAGGGGGTCATCAATTTTGCTGTTATGGATATCAATTTAGTAAATATTCCTTTCTGTGTATATGATACATGCATGTTCATGTGTGTACATGTGTGTATGCATCTGTTTGTAGACTTAGATTCTTTTCACAGGACAGATTCCTAGAAGTCGAGTGACCAGAGAGAACATATCGCTCCAGTCCTCCCCAGAAAGCTGCTTTCCACAGCTCACAGCACAAGAGTGCCTCAGAGTGCCCACTGGCTGTTATAATGTTCATGTACTTTTATAATGACGCAGAAGATCTGGAGAGAAAAGCAGAAATCACCATGCTGTCACTGTCTAGTCCTGAAGCCTAGTTCTCCCTCTGAGGGGAGCGACCCCACTTGATGCTTCAGAACGTGTCATCATGTGCTTCTGTGAACTTTTCTCACTCCATGTGGCAGATACAGTTTTATGACAATTTTGTAATGTAACAAGCTGTTTTCTAGCATTTTTAAGGGGACAGAGGCTGTCCTGTGGTCTCACAGTTCCTGGCTCTGTTGGATCTCATGGCTGTGGTGAAGATATATAGGGACTGCGGCTCAGGAGACTCAGTAGTTTGCTTCTAGCACATGGCCTGCTGCGGTAGAGCTGGTCGTGGACCGGGCAGGCTGGCTCAGGGACTGCACTTTTGAGTGCTGCGCTGCATGTCCAGGCCAAGGCCAATCGATAGGAGTCAAATGGTTTTATAGGATACACAAAATCGAGTGTTTGGGCCACACAGGTATCACTGGCCTCCAGCTGACGCATACTTAGGATTTCTCTACCTTTTTCTGCCTGATAAAATAAATGCTACTGAGGTGGGTTGTCTTCAGTAGGTGTATTTATTTCATGATTGTTTTGTTTGTACTCATGCCATTGTTATGTGGGTTAGAGGCCTGGCACAATGACAGCTGAGAGAATAGGGCTCGTTTTACATATGCACAAGTTCTTGGAGCGCCCAGAAAGCGGACACCATCATCTTTCTACTGCCATCACTGGCGTACCCTCAGGTCGTCCCCATTTGCTCCACCCTGCATGTTCTCGGAATTCACCCCTGCCATTCTCGCCTGGAAGCAGTGGTTAAAGGTGCTTTAATTTGCAGTTGTTTGTCACCAGTGGACTCTTTACGTACTGACTTTTAGCCATCTGCTTGGTGTGTGTGATTGGGGGTCTTCCCATTCACATCCTGTGTTGTGCCTTCACAGTGCTGCTGTATATGCTGATTTGCAGTTTGCCATTCACCTTTAATTTGATTCGTAGCCCTGATTTTTTTCCCGCAGGTATTTAAAATTTCTTGCTCTTTTTTTAATCATACTTTAGAAAACCTTTCCCATACCACACAATGATTGAAATAAGTATCTACAGTATGTGTTTCTGTTACTTGTATACTTTCAATTTACCTGTAGCTTTCCTTCAGTTGGAAAGATAGTTATATATATGTGATCAATAAATATGGGCAAAAGATTTATCTTAAGATGTCATTTAGTAGATGAAAAATTTCAAATCAAACCCTTAGAAAATAAACCTTTGTATTTTGAAGTTGTGGATCCAGAGAAAGTTGCTGAGTTAGCACAGAGAAGTCCCTCACGTTCCACTGATTTTCCTCTATGTACACTTTGACCCCCCGAACGCCAAGTCAAGTGTGAGAGCCGCGCCCATAGGTGACTCCATGTCCCTTCTCTGGGAACGAGTGTTAGCAGCTGGTCAGCGGGAGGCAGGCCCGCCCTGTCCTCCAGCGCTCCCTTCGCTGCCTCTCCCACTCACCACCGCCCCGCCGCACCTGGAACACACCAGGCCCTCTGTTCTTCAGCTTTGTGAGCTGGTCGTTTGGAGGATGCTTTGCAGATCTACTCACACCATGTGTGACCTTTGGAGATTGGCTTTAAAAGCCCTCTGCTTACATCCGGTTTCTAACTTGATAGTTGAGGAATCTGAGGTTTGGAAGTGGGTTTTTTTCCCAGTGTCCCCCACTTCTCCGGGCTATGGGAATGTAGGATCTCATGTCTTCCAGTTCCTGCTTTGTCACGAACTTCTTCCCCACATTCTTGTTGCCAAACTAGTCTCATTTTTGTCTTTGTGAGGATTTTCTCAGGCCTGATAAGAAGTGAAAGCCCCTCCTGTGTGTCTCCCACTGCTTATTGTCTACTCTGTAATAATTAGGCAGTGTCTTCGGCGACGACAGGCAGGCACAGTCTTTCCTAATGTGATTATCCTAATGTTTCCTCCAGTAACAAGCCGCGTGGAGAATGGTCTCGTACTCCATTGATTTGAATGAGTTAAATAGACTTTAATTTCTCAAATACCTAATGGAAACGCAGAAGCTCTGGGTGTTTTTCCCCCTCTGGCCACAGGGGAAGCCTCTCCAGTCGATAGGGAAGCTCTGTCCAGCTGCCTTGTGCTGAGGGCTATGTGTCCGCACCACATTCTTTGTAGTTTGCTAAACTCAGTGTTGCAGTTTGGAAAATTCTCCAAATGCGTGTTCCGTAAAGAGCAGTTCAGTGACATTTCCAACAATTGACCTTGACTCTATAGCTTGTTGAAACAATGGAAGAAAACAAAATATGGTTCTTTTTCTCTTTCCTGAACCCTGGCAAGTTAAAATAACACTTTTGATATGTATTCACCATTTATTTATTTTATTCTTCATTTGAATAGTAAAAGAATCTGGGAAAGATTTTTTTCTCCTGCTGTTATGTGGAACAGCTGGTGTTTTTGAAAAACATTTTGCAGCCTACAGAAATCAATATGTCAAGTTTATAAAAGTGACTTTAGAACCTTTCGAAGCTTGTTATTTCTGGGGTCATTTTATGCAAGGAGGGATTGTAAAATGTCCTCTTATTCTTGTTAAATCCTTCTAAGAAGATTAGGCATTGTTTACACAGTCATACCCAAGATGTACCTGGACTCTTTTCATGGAGTTCTTTCGGAGAGTGTTTCAGATCTCTTCCACCGCATCTGTGTTGCTCTGCTGACTCGATACAAGGCTGAAAATGATTCTGACTTGCGTTGGAAAGTTGCAGGTACCTGGTGGAATCTGTGGGAAGCTGTATCATTGCACTGTTCCTCTTGGTGGCTGTGTGACTTCACCTGCAGTACTCAGGAGAGTGGAGACCAGCCAGTCTCCAGTTGCTCTTGGACTTGGGCTTGTGTGTGGACAGGTACACGGCCTGCCATGGCTCTCACTCATCTCCCAGCCCTCCCGCCTCTGTCTGTTGCTCCTGCCTCACCAGCTCTGAGATGCTGCTCCATCTGCCCACCGAGGGATGCCCTGACTCCGCCAGGCATGGTGGGGTATGCCACACCCTGAGGGCATGGCACCACCTTGCTTGCTTGTTGGCACTACACGTGTCCTGTGGGTCTCCAGAGGCTCTGTCCACTTAGAGACCCGGCCAGACCCGGCAGCCCCCATTTTTAATCTGGCTGGTCATGGTACAAGAGGGAAGGAGAGCCCTGGGGGGCTTAACTTTGCCCCAGGAGTGGCATTGGTTGTTTCTGCCCAAGCAATTCACTGGCTAGGAGGGTAGCATGGCCTTGTGTGACTTAAAGGGCACAGGAAATGTGGCTTGCCACGTCTGCAGGGAAAGGGAGAACTGGAGATACTCAGGGTCCTCACTGGTGGCCATTGCATGGTTTCTGTCCACCCTATGGCCCCACACTCTGCCCTGCTCTGGTGTTGTATGGGCACCCTCCTGGCCCACACGTAATCAGCACGGGTGTCCTCTGGCGGCAGAGCTCTGTGGCAGTCTGAGTCCTGGCCCACTGTCTAGCTCCTTAGCTGTGTTCCGCCTTCATCTCATCCCATCTTGGTGCCTGGCCCCGCAGTGCAGCGGCCTCAGCTCCCACATGTGTCCACTGTGGTGCTGGCTTTTCCTGCAATGTGCCTCTGTAGCCTTTCTCCACCCTGTCACTTCGCAGGGGACTGTGGTAAGGCCTCAGGTTGGCTCTTCTGCTGCGGGCCATTCTATGAGTACAGCAGGGGCTTGTACAATTTGCCAGTATCGCCAGTATTTTTTTACTAATAAGTTGCATTTTAAAATTTTATAGCATTTATAGAGCTCTTACTCTGGGTCCACTGCTATTTTGAAGGCCTTACAGATATGAAAGTACTTTTTCAGAAAAGCCTTCTGACATTCTTACTGTTTCTGTCTAGGAAACTGAGGCAAGCAGCTTATCTGTTTTCACATAGTAGTAAGGGCCTGTGGAGTTGGGCTTTTTGACTCCTGTATATACTGCTATATGAATACTTTTTAAGACACTGTAAGCCACATATAAAATGGGGAGCCCTCACTACTCCAGTGCCTTTGACACTGCACAGATTTTGCGTTTCAGAGTTGCTTGAAGAAAGAGAATACTGTGGCACCAAGAGCCTCAAGCCTGTGGGAGCCCCAGCAGGCCAGGGGGCCCTGTACCCTGGGTGTTGTGCAGCCGCCGCTGGTGTGAGGGCTTATGTTCACCTGCTCCTGAACTTTGCAGAGAGAGCCAGGTCAGAGTTGCCGAAGAGTCCCAGGGCCCCAAGGCACCTACCAGCCAGCTCCACAGCGGTGCTCTCCTGTCTTGTACCCACTGGCACCAGCTACCATGCAGGGCACCACTCCTGACCCGCTGCTGCTGCATGCTGAGATAGATAACTTCTTTTCCTCAGGTGAAAGGCAAGAACAGTCATCCAGGGCCATCTAGCTAGTTCATGTCTAGGTGTGGATTTGAGGTTGAGTTTCGGAGACTTCCCAGCTCAAGCGTCTGTGCTGAGGGTGCCGTGGACTCGGGGAGGCTGGTCCTGCTTTGCTGACACTGTGGTTCTCCCCCCCACCCCCGCCCCCGCCTGCCCGAGTCACAGGAATTAAGCCCTCTGGCCGTGCTGTAATTAAATCTTCTGATGAAACTTGTGGGATCATCACAAGCAGCCTGGCACTGCATACCCTGCTGTCTGCTGCTGGCATCTTGTGGCTCTTGGTAGGCAGAGAGCACCTGGGGCCTGTGGGCAAAAGGAACATATTAAGTCCTGTTGAGGCTGGGCTTTGGGGGGGAGTCCCTGTGCACCCTGGACGCCTGCCTGGGGGTGAGTAGCTCCCAGGGATTGTGCAAAGGAAGCCCACGGGCCTGGCCTGGGCCCAGAGGCCCCAGGAGCTGTTGAATGCAGGTGCTGGGTCGCCGTGTTGTGGGCCACATGCTGCCTCCTGGCATAGTCAGCCCGGAACTGGGCTGGTGAGGTGCAGCCCCAGCCCGGGCAAACCTAGTGGTCTAGTTTCCCTGCAGAGACCAGAGCCCGTTATGTGTGAAGATTTTGTTTTGAAAAGAGGTGTCTGCTGTCCCTGTGGCAGTCCCCGAAAGCCCAGGAGTACTAGAATGGATGACCCAGGCCTTGGTTCCCTTATGTAAGATGTATGGCGGACCTGGAGCATCCTCCACGTCAAGGGAGTCAGCTCAGTGGTGAGGGAGTGAGCTCCTTGCTGCAGATGGCCAGTGCTCTGCTTTCTCTCTCGTGCTGCACTAGTGCTGCTGTTGAGCTAGACTCTGGGACCAAAGCTGAGGAAGGCTGGTCTCCTCCCTGGACCAGCCAAGCGACTGGGCCACCAAACAGGATGCAGATAGATAAAATACTGTGGTGGGGACCACGTGTAGTCTGCCGGGGCAACTCGTGGAAGGCTTCCTGGAGGGGCGCCTCATGTTGGGGGCTCCATGTCTAAGGGAGATTTGGTAGGGGGAGAGGAGACGGGGCAGGCATTTGCCACTTGCCTGCTGCGTGTGCACATTCATAGGCCTGGGAGTGTCGCGTGTTTGAGGACCTCAGGGTTTCGTTGTAGTTGATTCGCGGGGTGGCGGGGTGGCGGGGTGGCGGGGTGGCGTGGCGCATGCGCACTGCCATCGCAGTCTCGTTCTCAGCACACTGCTGGGGCAGGTGCTCCCTGTCCTTTTCTCAGCATGAGGGAGGCAGAAAATGGAGAAGCCGAAGGGAAAAGGGGAAAGAGAACGATGCATATTCAGCAGCTTGGAGAGAATGACTGTGGTCTCAGAAGTTTTTAAACTGCTGTTTTAGCAGGGTGGAACAAATTGGTGGCAGAATCCCAGGGTGTATCCCTTATCAGTCTGCTGTTCTGACAACTGTTCTGGGCCTTTTATTAATGTGGCTGATAACAGTGCTCTCTGGGGCATTCTGAGATTTAATTAGTTCTGGGGCAATTTAGAATAGGGACTTCAGAATATTAGTACAATGTTAATTATAAATGAATGCATGTGAACTGATTTCTACACAACACATGGCTCTGTTGAGGTTTAACTCTTTGCCTGCCTGTTGCCTCTGCAGCATACCTTACTAACTGACAAGGCAGCTCTGTCAAGTTCTGTGGGAAACGAGCTCAAGCCTAGAATGCAGGGCTGGAGAGCCGAGCAGGAGCACTGAGAGATGTGTATCCTCAAGGCACACACTTGAGAGATCTTGCACTGGATGGGCTTTGTTATCTCTGCAGGGGAGATGTGCTTATCAGAGTTGAGTGTGAGCATGTGTGTGTGTGTGTGTACATGTGTGCACGTGAGAGGCCAAGAAGAATGCATCCTTCGAACCCCTGATGTGGCTCAGAGGCACCGACCTGCCCTTCGTGTCTCTGGTGGGCGGTGCTGTTCGGAGAACGGAGGTCCTGGTGGTAAAGTTCTCAGTAGTAGGCTGAGCTGCTTGCTGCGTGCGCACACTCACAGGCCAGGAAGTGTCGTGCAGAAGTGACACAAGGCCTCCTGGTCAAGCCCCAGGAGTGGTGGAAAGGGCTGTGAAGGAGCATGTAAGGGCATTTGGTTATAGCCTGGAGAGCAGAGGGTGATCAGGGGCTGGAGCCCCCAGAGCTGTGGTGTCCTGGAGAGAAGGCATGGGATGACGGGGTGGGGCGGGCACCATCTCTGTGGAGTAGTGCACAGTGCACCTCAACACACAGATACGTGGATGCCCGGGAGGAGCTGAGGACCCAGGGCGGGGCTGAAGGGAACTCACTGTACAACATCTCAGCACTTGGGTGGGCCGGAAGGTGGGGAGATGGAAGGCTGCTGGGGCCCTAGCTTGGGAGCAAGGGTAGATCATGGTGTCCCTGCCAGTGTCACGAGTCCGGGAAGAGACCCAGGTGTAGGGGAGAGGATGACAGCTTTGACCACAGGTTGAGTGTGGTGGAGTGTAGGGGACCTGCCCATTGTAGCATGGACCCAGTGGGAGCGCGGGGCCGGGGCTCAGTCCTCGGTGTGCCCTGCAGGTGAAGGGCATGAGTGAGTGGTCACCAGGGAGATGATGTGAAGACGGAAGAGCTGAACACCAATGACAGCTTCCTAAGGGTCCGGCTGAGGAGAACGGGGGACGGGCAGTAGGCAGTTTGCCGATGAGGGGCTGGGTGAGCAGTGGGAAATGCTGCCCGGAGGTTGCTAGAGGTGAGTCTGGGGCAGGGGCCACTGGCTTTGGGATGCGCTGTGGTGCTCCGTGCACAGAACAACAGTAGTGGGAGGCACAGAGTGGAGGAGAAGTTGGGGTGGCAGGAAGTGCTTTCCAGAACTGAGAGGAGGATTGCCTAGGGAAGAAGCAGACAGCACATTCTAATCAGAGACGAGTTTAGGAGGCTGTGGTTGAAGGCATGGGCAGGCTTAGCTCCTGGGAGAGGCTGGGTGAGGATGGTGGGCATTGTTAGCAGGTAAAGAGGCCAGAGGGGAAAGGGGTCCCGGAGGTCCACGGGGAGAGCCCTGGCCTGTGATAAGCCAGTAGAAAACCCCACCCTCTCCCCACCCGCTCTCACCACTGCGGCCACATCCAGTTGGACACCAGAGGAGCCCAGGGCCCACTGTGACTCCTGCAGCTCGCCCTGGGCACTGAGTGGAGGGAGCACTGCAGGCCCAGGTCTTCCACAGAGCCCCCCAGTGGATGCTGGTTGTTCGCTTGTTTTCCACTCATGAGAGGACGTGGCCAGGCTTGCTCCTCAGCGGTGTCACAGTCAGAAGCCTGCACTGCACCTGAGGGTCCAAGCCCTGGGCCGTGGACAGGCTAGCGTGGTGATGGCCAGGTCCTGTGTCCCCATCATGAACACCTGCTCCTTTCTCTAAGGTCTGTGGGCTCCACTGTGCAGTGCTGTTACTTTGGAAAATACTGTCCTTTCCAAATGAGATGAAGTAGAAAGAAGTACATTAATGTGCTGAGGGGTGGAGAGCAGTAGCATACAGATGGCAAACAGTGAGAAGTTGTTGCTCTCCAGAGATTTGGTAACTTGAG